>JAGKTI010000840.1:0-30257 GCA_018397915.1 Birgus latro
TTTTGCTCTTAAAAACAGCCTTCACTCTTTAATAATTCCTTTATCATTTAATAAACAGACACGCATCTTAACCCAGACGGGCTGGAGTTTAAATTTCTCTCTCATGATCTCGTGCAAGTAAGCAACTAATAAATGTATAATCAGTATGCTGTTCCTGGCCTACCTGGCCATTTCATACCCAGGCAACTGGTCTTTAAGCTGAACATGTTAGACAAACACTACACCAGATAATTTTTAGGCAATGTTGTTCCCACAATTAAAACAAATATCTTATGCAAGGAAGAAGAAACCAAATGCTAGAAAGGCTGAAAGATTGTTCCCTCCAACAAAAAACTAAGAGGCAAACTCAAGATCCATTAATTCTGAGATGCCTGGACACAGTATTTAAAAGACTGGAGGGTCATAGGAAGTGAAGAGGAAGGCAGTTCTAGAGTTGACCTGTTGCATACATAAATGAATGGGAGTAATGGTAAACTCCTGCATTAGAGTCAGATGGAAGAGGAATGAGTTTGCTGCTAGATGGGTGCTACGCACCCACCATAGTGGTGGAGTGATGCAAGGAAACGTTTCAGAGCAACAGTTGTCCATTGACATAGCAACAGAAATGAGAAATATCCAACAGTTGAACTCAGATGGAATAAACACTGGCGCTGCATCACTGTGCCACTAATGCAAAATGTCAAGGAGTTTCAAATAGTTTTTTGTCTACACCATAAGCAGTTTTTTATTTATTTTTTTAGCTGCAGTTCTTTGTGTGTGATTAAAAGTTGCAGCAATACTTCTCCCATTGGCAAAACTAAAGTACGATTATAAAAAGCACGATTAATTTTACTACCTCCAAAATATCGGAAATTCTACGACTGCCTTGTCAAAATCAAACTATCATATTGCAAAAGTCTTAAAGGCAAAAAAGTTTACTCCACCAGACAGAATATTAAGACACATTAAATAAACATTTATATTAAAGAATCATTTATTGGAATAAAGAAATTTTATAGTTTCACACAAATATAGAAGTAATGGATGTGGGATCATGACGGCCGCAATATATTATAATCTACATGAATGAAGAACTGCAGACAAATCAAATGGTCTGACTGACTGGCCAAGAGATGCTCCCACATCCACAAATACACACAGTGCATGTACAGATGTCCTCGTTTAACCACAGGTTTGGCCTAAACTAAGTGTTCCCCCCACACAACTGCTAATGGAAAAATTTGTACCCTGACTAAGCTTTAAAAAAAAGAGAGGGGGGGTTGCATTGTTTGATCCTTAGTTACGAGGTTAGAATTAGTCGCCTTCGTTCACTTTCCTATCGCTTGCAAAGGCTTCAATATACTTGCATGAGTCGGCCTTGGTCACCTGATGGCAACTCTCCATGCTGCTTGATCTCTGGCAGTCTCCCAGCTTAGTCCCTTATCCCTTAGGTCTCACTCTATGGCTTCATCCCACGTCTTTTTTTAGTATGCCTCTCACAACTCTAAACAATTACAGCTCTCACCCTCCATCCTCTCCACAAGTTCAAACATCTCAGTCTACCCCTCCTCATCACTACATCAATACATTTAAGTCCCATCCTCCTTCTCAACTCTTCCATTGCAGTCCTAACACCCCTCCCAAGGACTGTCATTCAAGGATACACAACGAGCAAATCTAATCGTTGTCATTTCTGTATGTTTGAGCCTACGAACATCCTCATCCTTCACTACCCAGGTCTCACTATCAAACAGCATTACACTCCTAACACATGCCACATACAAAGATCCCTTGGCACTGAGGGAGAGCCCCCTCAATGTCAGGAGGCAACAGCTCTCTCAACTTCCTCCAACCATTAAAAAAAAAAGGCCTCCACACACTCAACTCACCAGCAAGATCAATCCTTTCATGCCTGAATCTCCACATGCTGTCCCCTACACACTGCACACACCATATCAGTATTTTCCACAGTCTCATGCACCCTCGTACCAAACACTGAACAAGATGTAATTACTTCCCACATCCCAGTCGGTACACCACACATGGCCACACTCCCTCTGCTCTCACAGTACTGCCACCAGCCCTAGCTACCATCACCCTTGGTTTCTAGTCACATCAACCCTCTAATCTAACTACACACTGCCATCAACTGAGACAAAAAGGAATAGGGATCTGTCACATTTGAAAACACGCTATAACAATTAAATCGTCACCCTCGTAAAGAAACTGGCTAAGTCATTTTTCTTCGATTTCTGGACTTTTGGCTAAATCATCACGTGGCGCACCTATTGGTACAGCTGCCTTTGTTTGGTCTAGCGTGTGAGTGGCCTAAAATGCACCTCAAGTTTCTGCCTAAGTCATTGAAAAGTTAAGAAAATAAGACCTTTTTTTTTTAAATCAATTTTCCAAAAAGTATGCAATTTCTTTATGAGGGTGATGAAATTTATTAAACAATGGAGAAGGCTGCCTTAAAGAGGTGGCACAGTGTCCGTGGTTTGGGCTACCATTCATACCAATGTGGTATAGCAATAGACTTGACAGGTACAGAAGACTTGCTATCAGGCATTTCATTGGTTACTAGTCCTGCAGGTGGTGGGCTATTGTGATTACCTACTCACCTGATATACAGTGCAACCTCTAAAATTCAAAGTGCTTGTGTCCTACGCTTTTGAACTTTTAATAAAGCATTTCTGTGGCTGTCACAATTCTCGTGGTTTAGACATGCTTTTGACACAAGCATTGTAGTCTGGGCAAACTAGCTGGCTTCAGGCATCCTATTTTCCAATGTTAACACTACCATTTATCTAACTCAAGGTAATCAATCGGTACAATAATCATTACAAACTATGCAGTATGTTTCTTGACTACTTCCCTTTCCTCATCATGTGTATGTCCCCTTGTTCTACAACACTGTACACTTGTAGTCCTAATTAACATCCACCAGTAAGTAATAGGCTTACAATCATTTATTTATGTAAAAACTACAGTACTGTACAGGAATATTTGCATCCTTCAGCAACTCAATTGTAGTGCTGCCTCTTCTTCCTTCACCTTTATCATTCTTTTTCTGTGCTTGCCCTCCTCTCTTCCTATTTCTCACATCTTTCCTGTTACTTTTTATTACTCTTCTTTCCTTTTCAGGTGGCTTTACATTCAGTGACAAGCCTAATGGTTTCCTGTAAACCAGGAAACCATTTACAATGCTGGGTAGTAACCATATAACCAACCATACGTGTTTCCTACGTCACCAAGTGGGTTGGCGGAGGGTTAGTGGTCCTCCCCATAAAACAAAGTCAAACAGCCACCCCTTACAGGATTATGATGTCTGGCTCTAGACATATAACCCACCACCTTGTGTTGCGTGGCGGGTGATCAGCCGATTGTTTATATTACAGCCTGACCAGTGTGGTGTGATGCTACACTTTTCATGTGTTGTGCATTGCAATGCTTAGTTAATTTTATGATTTATGTTCTAATATACACTTACTGCAAGCCTGTATTAATGAAATCTCAGAAACATTGAAATTTCAAACAGTAATGCAATACGTGTGTAACCTGTGCAACGACTGGAAAGAGATAGAGGTTTATATCTACTCAAATAGATTGCACAGTGATTTAACAGTGATGCAAACAGTCTAAGAATTATACCAAGACTGCTGCCTGCCAACAATAAGGCTTATGTCAAAAGTGATTTAACAGTGATGCAAACAGTCTAAGAATTATACCAAGACTGCTGCCTGCCAACAATAAGGCTTATGTCAAAAGGGAAGTAAATTAGTTGACGTGTGACAAGCGGTGTTCTGTGGTGGTGTGGGATAAAGGAATATTTGCCATAATTTCACCTGACAAAGAACACTCTTACCACACTGCTTTGTAATGTGATATACTGTCAGGTTTAACACCACCACTATCTTTGAGAACACCTGCAATGACTTATTTAATCTGGTGTCAGCCGGTACACAACTGCCAACTTTCAATGTTTTATGTCATACACGGTCATTTCCAACACAACAGTCTCAACACATATACACACTGTGTACTTCTGCTGCATTGTTATACTGAATACTTCTTTTCACAGCACTGCACAAATCAGTAAAGCCAGCACACCTTTTTGAAGCCACAACTGCGGTGAAATCTGAATTTGATACAACTGAATCAAAGAACACAGCTTCTTAACCACAAGGAGGAAAGGATATTTTTAGTGAACAACCAGACACTTTATGCTAAGGTGATCAGGGCCGGTATTTATCAATGCTCCTAATTCCTTATGACCATTCATAAGTCTTGTGAATGTTCATAAACTTGTGAAAACTCCTAAGAGCTATTTATCATGTCTCACAAGCGTTGTGAATATTCACATCTCGGGGTCCCAGTTGTGAGCAGCGGGTAGCTGTCACAAGGACTTGGGAGTTTTCACAAGCGCTAGAGAGGCAAGATGGCCGATCGACTGCAACAACAACGAATCCATCGTCCACGGAATTTTCGCCCTCATAGAGACATGAGCTGCCAGTAAATTCATATTGCTTTCTTTAATGCATTTCTTTCAGCTCACAGTTCCTCTATTACTGTTAAATCTAAGGCAATTTTGAACACAGTGCATAACACTGTTGTAATTGAAAAGCTTTCATCATTCAAAGTCTCAATATTTTTTATTAGCACTGTTTTCATTAAGCTTTTGTATAATGTAGTACATTCACCCCAGTTCCTCCATTTTAGTAAATTCTACGATAATATAGAATACAATAAATAACATTACATGATGTTTACTTTCCACATACATTTTTTTTTTAAATTAATAAGTATGATTTATGGATGTACTGGTATTCATCTTTTGCATCACTTTCTAAACCTCTGACACTGAGGTACAAGTATTCCTAAACTGGTTGGATGTGACTAAAATATCGGGTCACATAGCATTAAGGACACATCTGACACGTCTTCTACATACTGTTAGAAGTCCTGTACACGGTACAGCTCGATGCTTACTCCTATGGGGCATTTTTACAGTACAATGCCTGCTATTTGCTTGGTTGGTTAAGTTATACCACACAATGATCGGAAAAGAGTGAAGTACAGCGTTTCGAGTTTAAATGATTCATGTAATAATGTTAAAATAATACAGCAACAATAAGAAGGAACAAGTGGGTGATGTTGGGAAGACTGCTGCATATCCATCTCACACTGAACTGATGTATGCCTCTGCGGTGATAATCACTGTTTATTTTGTGTGCAAGTACACAAACGTGAAGCATTCAGACAGAAATGGTATGTTGTTGCCAATAATAATTGTATACTGGAGTACAAATATCATTAAATCTGGGAAAATCGACAAAGTCAAGATTCGCTTATCAATACTCTTAGTTGAACTTTGTAGTAAATAACTGTAAGACAAGATTATTTTACGACCTACAGGTCGCCCATTTTCGTTAAGTGTAGCACGTTTTCACACTCACAAGCAAGTCCTAGGAGTATTCATAATCACAGTTGTGAGATTCTCTGAAAGCGCTGGTAAATAACTCCTAGGAAGTTTTTACAACTGTGAGCGATTTGGGAGATGTGAGTGCTTGGTTGTGAAAAATCATAAGGACTGTGATAAATACTGACCCGGGGCATTAGTATTGGGTAAGTGTAGCTGGCAATTTATAGGCTAGTGTCTGGGGGTACTGGTGGGGCATTAAGAAAAAAGGATTAAAGAATCCCCGAGCTAGACCTTACGATGAGATGATATAGCCCTGCTAGGTAACAGGAGGGCGCTACCCCTCCCGGCACGGCAGTCCCAGGCGCAGCTCGAACTCGCGACCCCCCGGTCCCGAGCTCGATGCTCTACCTCTGAGCCACCGTGCCCCCTGGCGGGGCATTAGTATCGGGTAAGTGTAGCTGGCAATTTATAGGCTAGTGTCTGGGGGTATTGGTGAGCTAAAACTGGGAAATAATTATTACAGAATTCATAAATTATTGTACTCCAACTTTAGAGGTTTCCAAACTTTTGAGGTTTGAATTATCGAGGTTGCACTGTGGTACTGCCTACAACTTCAACTCAGCATTCTGTTTGTCCTCCCTCCCTACTTCTGCCTTTCCTTCCTGTCATTTTCTATTTCTCTTGGCCACACCTTGCTGCTGCAGGACACTGTTAATCATAAGGGAACACTGGTTCACTTTGTGGGGTGGTCCTGCAAGGGGTTGTTGACTGCCTGTGGTAGTAGCAGTAACTGGTCCTTCATTTCGCAATCCCATTAAACAAAACATCCCTCAACTCCCTCCCTTATCCTCCAAGGATGGTGGCGTACAAGAGTCTCCTTGGTTACTAGTCTTATACTTCCCTATTGTCCCATAAAGGAAAATGGTGGACTACAGGATAAGGGCCAATTCAGCCACCATGTTCATATTGAGATAAGCCTGGGCACAAAATACAGCACTTCTTCATGCCTGGCATAAATGAGGACTTCTGTACACACAACTACAGTTCTTTCACTTTAACTTGGACCAGGGTTGTCCTCTGACAGCTTAATTCACATAGTTCAGTAGCAAAAACAAAAACAGCATTGGCTCTACAACCTTTGCACTGCAATTCATGACTAACATCACTAAGTTTATCTAATCCAGTACAGCTAAACACTTACGATTAAATTACTTTAATTTTTGGTCAACAATTCTTCATGATGAGCAAGGTATTTTTAGGCCAAGTTAAAGCAAAAGGAGAGAAATGGAGTATTAACACTTTACCAATCTTCTTGGACAAATGCATTTACACATTCGGCTTGATCTTGTCATCTTGTATCTTCATAAATCTTGTCAGATGTCATGTTTCCTGCAAATACAAGAACACATTAGCTGCTGTGTTTACATCTGAATGAACTGAACCCCTAAAAAACACTGAAATACTAAGCTGGGCTTGCTGAGGCACCCACAACCCAAACCTGATCTACACTTACCTAATCTACACACACTATCACAACTAACCTTCAAACACCAGCCAACTGAATTATCTAAACTCAAGATCACAAGTATAAATTCTGTACCTAAACAACAAGACACTATCTGCACACACCTGCAGCCAACGTGTAAGTTTCTCTTTGAAACTCAATGTGAAACTTTTATTAAAGTGCCTCCTTACAGCCAAAATTGATAACTGCTTAATAATCAGCTGATGCAACAGCTGACATATCAAATCAACTCAAAATTTCAAGCTGAACAACTTTGTATTTCATAAGTCGCCACACTGCCTCACTAAAGTCAACTTAAAATGCACCCAATAATCATCTTAGGCAAAACCTGACACGATACATCAACACAATTTCAGGCGGAGCAGCTTTGTCTCCTAAGAAAATCACTCACAGCTCTCCAAGAGCAGATATTTAAACTTTCCTTGAAGAGAGAGAGAAAAAAGTACCACTCCAAGACCTGCTGGCTTTGCCACAGGTGAACAGACCTAGTAATATTTCACATCACATCTAGCTGGACCACCTAAACCCACTGGACCACCAGGCATCTACAGTAAATACAGTAGCAAACCACCACCTAACAGAACATCAGCCAACAGCACCTTAACCCACCAAACGATGGCGATGACAGCCGTGTTTTTAAAGACAGCAAAAGCTCTAACCACTGCTAATACACCTAAGATAATTCACCATACTCCCTGTGTGCTTTTTTATCCATCTATATCTATCTAGCTATATCTATTGAAGTAATTCTGGAGACTATTTCAAAGTTTGCATTACATGAGTAAGCTAGAACAGTTAAAAAATTCTTCCCGAACAAGAAATGAACAAAGTCAATAACGATTCAGTGAAGTACGATTGACCACTGCATTTACGAGCTTGTCACTGGAGGCAGGAAGGACTAGTGAACCAGCACCAAGTCACACTGGCTACACGGCACCAAGACTGGCACGAAAGCAGCTTTGGCCATGAAGATCCTTGGTGATGAAACAGTCTGGTGTTACAGCACAGGGAGGAAGGCAGGATGGGGCTGTGTTAATGACAGGTCCTTAAATTGTCCATGTCATAATACCAGTGTCCAGCCTGAGAGGAGTAGGAGGAAAATAAAGCCAAAAGAATTAAGAAAATATCAAGAAGAGGTGGGAGAGTAGAGGAGAGGACAGTAAGGAGGGAAAGACTGGACAAAAAGGTTCCTCTTTTTGGTTTTATTCTTGCCACCACCAGGCATTTTACAACTTAGGGAGGACTTACAGCTCTGATGGGGGTAATAAGGCTATATCTTCCAGTTCAAAAAGTACAGGATTAACAGAATCTGGAAATACTGCTATCGTATTGTTTATAAAGGCTCCAACGTGCCTGAATGCGTCGGCCTTTGTAACCTAATGGCAGCTCTCCACACTCCTCAATCTCTGGTAGCCTCCCTTTTCAGTCCTTCCTCCCTGAGGTCACACCCCATGACCTCATCCCAGGTCTTTCTCAGTCTGCCTCTCACAACCCTACACTGCCATTTATCACCTTCCGCACCCAACTGTCGTTCTCCATCAAAAATAAAATCAAGGCATTTGAGAGAACAAGTACCAGTGGAACTTAGAAATGCAAAAATCTGCATATAAGACAAGGCTTTCCTATCACAACACTGATACACTGATTTCCCTACATAAATAGCTAAGGAAAAGGTGTTAGGGAGCTTCCTTTTGAATGCAGGGGTTTCCAACTGACTTGGGTTTAACCCATAAAATAAATCGTTACAGAAGAAATGTTAGGGAACTTCTTGTTTGTGTTAATTCAGTCCTGCTCACACCCAATGGTTTTATCCAGCTCTGGGGATATTTTCTTTAGTGATGGGGTAATAATGGCTATCTGATCGCTGCAACTCTCCAAACACTATTAAAACTATACAGTATATGGAAAAGTTAAGAATGAAACCTAAGGCCCAAGGGGTGGCAATGATCACTTCCTGGGATATAGTTGGCATTTTTTTTCATTAATTCATTATCCAATCCTCTGTCACCCCACAGAGGAGAGTAGGAGCCCGGGGCTAGGCAAGTTGGTCCTGACATTTAAGATGAGAGTGACCTGCCTTACTCATCCCTGAATGGCATTACGTGAACAATAAACCCCAACCACCCCTTGGATATAAACCTTCACCGGCTCAATCCGATTGGAGCGCCGTAATTACCAACTAAACCACCAGGCGCCAAAATTTGGTTATATGATTACCTTTCGAGACTTTGGTGAAAGCTTTGCCATTGCATTTGACATCTCAAAGGCTTTCGATTGAGACTAGCATAAATCTTTAATTTCTAAACTGCCCTCTTATGGTTTCTATCCTTCTATCTGTGCCTTCATCTCTAGCTTCCTTTCTGGTCGTTCTATAGCTGCTGTTGTAGACGGCCATCGCTCTTCTCCTAGAACTATTAACAGTGGTGTTGCTCAGGGCTTTGTCCTATCATCAACTCTCTTCCTTTTATTCATCAATGACCTAAGCTAACCCTATCCACTCATACGCTGATGATTCCATCCTTCACCTTTCCTTTTGGTTCCCACAATGTCTGTCTTACCAGCTACTTCAGCAAACAAGGGATGAGGTATGGCACACCTAATGTCTGACTTGGCTCATATCTTTGACTGGAGTAAAAATAATCTTGTTTTTAATGCATCACAGACTCAATTCTTACACATATCAACCAGCCAAAATCTTCCACAGGAGTACTCACTGATGTTTAATAATGTACAGCTCACTCCTGCATCATTCTTAGACATGCTTGGGGTTTCATTCACTAGGGACTTATCATGGAAGGAACATATTACATCTCTTGTGAAATCTGCTTCCAAGAGATTAGGTGTGCTAAGCCGACTCCGAACCTTCTTTACTCCTGCACAGTTGTTGACTTTGTACAAGGGTTTTATTCACCCATTTGGAGTACAACTCTCATGTGTGGGGAGGATCCCCCCATACAGCCCTTCTCAGTAGGGTGGAGTCAAAGGCTTTTCGTCTCTAACTCTCCTCCTCTTACTAGCTCCCTTCAACCTCTGTCTCTTTGCCGCACTGTTGCATCTTTATCTCTTTTCTATTGCTACTTCAATGGCTACTGTTCCTCTGAACTGTCTGCTTGCATCCCTCCACCTCTACGACGGGCACGTAGCACCCGTCTAGCAACAAACTCTCATCCCTTTTCTGTCCAACTCTCTAATGCAAGAGTCAACCATTACTCCCAGTCCTTCATTTATGCAACTGGTCAACTCTGGAACTGTCTTCCTCTGTCTGTATTCCCTACTTCCTATGATCTCCAGTCCTTCAAACACTGTGTCCAGGCATCTCGAAATGAACAATGGATCTTGAATTTGGCACTCTTTTTGTATTGTTTTTGTTTGTTCTTGGGAGGAACAGTTTGCGGGCCCACAGCCTTTGGTTCCTTCTTCCTTGCACATAAAAAAAAAAAAGAAAAAAAGCAGCATTGTAAATGGTTTCCTGGTATACAGGAAACCATTTGGCTTGTCACTCAGTGTAGTGTCACCCACAGGCAGAAGGACGAGGAAAGAATGAAGGCAAGAAAAACAGAAGAGGTAGTGTAGAGTCACCCATAGGCAGAAGAACAAGGAAAGAATGAAGGAAAGAAAGACAGAAGAGGATTAAAGGAAAGAAGGATGGAGGAAAGAGCAGACACCCGAGAGCAGCACTACATCGAATGAGTGGATGGGGAGTGCCCCCACCTACCACTAAATAATAATAATAAATCCTGATCATCTTGCACTTTTTCCCAGTTAATTTTGTATGATACTGTATGAGCAAGATGTAACAGTAATAAATGTGGCATCAGTCACATATACCCTTTTCACTACTTTGTTTACATACATTTTCTCCATATAACCATACCATCCAAGCAAACACCCTTCAGTCTTACTAGTGACAGACTTCCTTACTTCACACTTTTCACAAATCACAATTTTTGTCCTATCCATTCTACAAAACTCCACACACACATTCCTCTCTAATCCCATTTCCACAATTCTAACTTCCGACTTTAAGTTCTCATGCCAAACTATACAATAATAATAATAATAACAGTAATTAGTACTGCCAATTAACTGGTACACACCTATTGCAGGTAATTTCAATTAGCAAAAGTGAGTTTTTAACAATATTCGGCAAGATCAATGATTTAAACACAGGTTTTGTGCAGTTTAAGTAACACCTTTTGAGGCAAGTTTTGCAACCAACTGGGAATTAGCAGAAGCTAATACCATGGCAAGATTTACAGAAAACTATAGAAGATGTACAAAACACTCCACTGGGTCCATCAATTATTTCAACAGACTGGCACCTAAGTGGGTAAGCATAACATTGTTAACCCCTACACCGCGGGTCGTCACTTGAGTGACGGTCGGGTGCAATGGATCATACCGCAGGGCGTCACTTGAGTGACGGTCGGGTGCAATGGATCATACCGCGGGGCGTCACTTGAGTGACTCTGTGTTATTTTTAATTCCCCCGGGCTTTGAGGTGGTGACGGGCTTTGAGGTGGTGACTCGTACCATCTATCAGCACTGCCAATGTCCAACAATAGTCAGAGCTGCTAATGTCATCAGTACTCCCATCCACTGTTGACAATTTAGCCATTTTCCCCCATTCTAGACTCCCCTCCCTACCTCCTCTCCCTAACCCTCTCGTGACCAGCTGCTCTGCGCTAAGTAAATCTTTCCCGGATTTTTCCACTGTTTTCATCCATTGAAATGAGCCCTATGCCCTATTCTTATACAAAATAATATATATATATAAAAATAAGGTAACTGATAGTGCCATACACCTGAATAATCTAATTATCACTTAGCAACATCCAACCTGCACTCGTTCGCTAATTTCCCCTGCTTTTTTCCCCCGTGAAATATGTCGGATGAGCTACTCTCGTAATATAAATGTATATAAGAAAGGAAGGGAGAAGCCTGTGTGATATTTATATTCACCTGGAACTACCTAATTTATATGTATTGTCTAGATTTCCTACAACTTATTTCTTAGCATATACATTAGCAGCTGACATTTTCAACTCTCTGCTACAGATACAGCCAGTTTGCTCTCGTCCTTGTCGGTGAAATGACGCCCGTCCATTTCTGCCGCTTTTGCACCTATTATAAAAGGCCCTGTGACCTCTGCCCCTACTAAACATCGTGTGGGGTAAAGGACGGTAAATATATACAAGTACAATAAAGTACTAGAAATAATAAAGTGTGAGTGGGTATTTGAGTATGAAATGACAGAACACCAGCTGCGAATTAGCGGGAGTGGGAGGCTCGTACGCGCTTGTATTTTACATTGCTTTCACAGTTTTTTTTTTTATTATGGACTCCAAACTACTTGGAAATCATTGAATAGTGTTTCTAGTGATAATATCTGGCAGTGGTATTCAGATTAGGGGATGTCGGGTAGTGTAAAGTGGAGACTTAGTTACCCAACTTCAGAAGTCTCCACAAGTCCTACGGTGGTCGACGAGTGCTAAAAAAAACATCCCAGGAGAAAGCTGAAGGAATGTGCTACATGCATATGTAATTATAATAATCTAGGACTAATAACTGATTTGTGGCAAATATTTCAAAAAAGTCAGTCGGAGCGCAAATATCCAGGCGGGAATGGCGCGGAAAACCTCTGACAACCCCACGGTGTAGAGGTTAAAGGCACTTATCTTTTTAGTATCCAGCCAAGTTGCTCCCCTACATCACAGGTGGTGGTGGTGGTGGATGTCTACCACCGCACAACGTAACAGTAGGGGTGGCCTCCTCTGCTATCAAGCTGCCCTTGTCCAACTGCCCTGAGGAACAAATATCCTTTACAATTCAACCCTTGAACTACAACAACAGTAAACAGTAACAACAGTTAACTCTTGAGCTGAAGGACTTAACTGAAGGCTGTATCAAACCATCCAATTCAAGGACCATCAGTTAATTTTCTTGCCATACAGCTATGTACTGGTACCTCTCTCTCAAAAGGAGAATGGTGGGCTGCAGAAGGGCAATTTCAGCCTCAAGTCCCCCAGATTAAAAAGCAGATACCTTGAACCCACAACTAAGTTAAGGGCTCTACTCTAGTAAATAAGTTTCTCAGTGAAATTCGTTAACACCCATATCTGCCTGGTAACCAATGCATTTATTCCTATACAGTATAATGTTACTTCCTTATTGAAGTTAAGCAAATGCAAACAGTGAACTATCTAGGAACAATCTTCATTTTCCTTCATCTGATCTTTTCCACCTAATGATGGGGTGAGGAAGGACAAGAAGCAAGGACACAAATAATACAGGATGCACTTAAATTTATGACTCAATCTACCCCTCCTCATCACAACACCAAAACACTCCAGTCCCATCCTTCCTCCCAAACCATCTCAATCTACCCCTCCTCATCACAACAATACAATCCAGTCAGATCCTTATTGCCAAACCATCTCAATCTACCCCTTCCTCTCAACTCTACCCTCAACATTCACACCTCTCTCCCTCTGCACCCAGTTGGCATCCTCCATTCTCTCCTCATGCCCAGTGCAATGGACATTAAATTTCTACGACTGCACCTACATAGATATACTGTATACTTTACCACTGCCTTCACCCACACTGGACACAACTGTTAGATCATAAGGTATCAACTATTCTCTAATCTTTCTGGCATAGTCTACTGTATAATCTGTTAACTTCCTCCAACATCTGTATCTAAATGACTTGTTAATTATGCTATTTAAGAAGGCCTATGGCAAAGGTGTACAGGCAAGGTAATGTCAATCTGGCATTAAGCTGTATCAAACTACAAAAGGACAAAAATATATATACCAATTTAAGGCCAAAATCAGTGCCTCCATATCAATTTCTTAACCATGAAAAAATGATCTTACCACTTAGCTATACTGTACTGTAGTCTGTCCTTCACCTGATGGAACTGGCCCACTGTCAACTTTAGTACTTAATTGCCTACAGTTTCATTAATTTTACAGTTATGGAGGTAGGAATGAGTCTCCTTAGTTACTATGCCTTTCACTGGACATTACCACTCCCATATCAATACTGTGTGCTTGCTTGGAAGTCAGTTATCTATCTATTCTATCAACTGGCAGACACCTTAACCCTGTAAGGTGTGGCCACAAATTTCCTCCACACTGCCCTGTCCTCTGCCATTCAGTTGCCCTCCCTCAAACTCACACCTCCTCTCTCATCCCTCCATCCCTCACACCCCTCTACCATATACTCACATCCTTCTCTCCCATATCTACTCGTATCTTCACTCCATCTCTCCAACTTACACCCCAACCAATCTCTCCACTCTGTCCCTACATCTGATCCTTGGCTATAGTGTAAGAATGAGTGTCCTTGCTCAATTCAGCCCTCCATAATTACCTGCCTACACTAACAGACTGACAGGAGTGACAGGAGACAAGACAGACACACAAGAGAAGACAGAAGAGAGAGCAGAGAAAGACAAGAGACAGGAGATAGACAGGAGAGACAGGAGACAGTACTATACTTGCAATGAACAGACATACACCACTAACCACAGGTCAAGGCCCCTCTGCTGCTTGGCAGTCTCCCATCACTCCTCTTGAAATGGAATCAGGCTGCCATCTCTCTAGAACCATGCTATCGATACTCCATCCACACCCACGGGAACCCCGCAACGCCGCTGAGCACCACTGCAATGATTGTACGAATATAGTATAAATTATTGACACTCAGAGTAGAGAGTTATATAGTAGATAACACTAAGTCTACCTTCTACCTGGCACAGATTTTGCCTTATGAACTCCATCTCACACAGTTCAGTGGCAGAACAAGCTAATGCTATAGGCAGATATCCTTTCCATGGTCATCAGTATGGAATAAGTCTCCTTGATTACTAGCCAAAATTACGATCTGAATCTGCCTACACTTGGCCATCAGCTAACTGAAAACGAATTAGGGATCTTTACATAGTCTCTGTATGGAGTTTGAGCCTTCGTTAGGGAATGAGTCTCCTTGGTTAATAGTCAAAACTCCCAATCTGACTACACTTGACATTAACTGAAAAGAGGTTATGGATCATGGTTTTATGCATGGAATTCTAGCCTGAGTTAAGCAATGAGTCTCCTTGGTTACAGGTCAAAATTACCTTTCCAATCTGACTACACTTGGCCAAGAAGTAACTGAAAAGGGTTAGGGATCTTTATGAAGAGCCTTGGTCATATGTTTCCTTGGTTACTAGTCAAAATTGCCCTACCAATCTCTATTTTTTTTTTTTTTTTTAAAATGCAAGGAAAAAGGAACCAAAGGCCACAGGCCCGCACACTGTTCCTTCCAAGAATAAACAAAAACAATACAAAAGAGAGCCAAATTCAAGATCCGTTCAATTCGAGATGCCTGGACACACTGCGTTTGAAAGACTGGAGATCATAGGAAGTAGGAAATACAGACAGAGGAAGACAGTTCCAGAGCTGACCAATTGCATTAATGAAGGACTAGGAGTAACGGTTAACTCTTGCATTAGAGAGTTGGACAGAAAAGGGATGAGAGTTTGTTGCTAGACAGGTACTACGTGCCCGTCGTAGAGGTGGAGGGATGCAAGCAGACAGTTCAGAGGAACAGTAGCCACTGAAGTAGCGATAGAAATGAGATAAAGATGCAACAGTGCGGCGAAGAGACAAAGATTGAAGGGAATCAGTAAGAGGAGGAGAGTAAATGAGACTAAAAGCCTTTGACTCCACCCTATTGAGAAGAGGGAGCCTCCCCACACGAGTTGTACTCCATACACAGACGAATAAAACCCGTGTACAAGGTCAACAACTGTGCAGAGGTAAAGAAAGTTCGGAATTGGCTCAGCACACCTAATCTCTTGGAAGCAGATTTCACAAGAGATGTAATATGTTCTTTCCAAGACAAATCCCAAGAGAATGAAACCCCAAGCATGTTCAAGGATGATGCAGGACATAACTGTTCATTATTAAACATTAGTGGGTAATCCTGAGGAAGATTTTGTCGGGTTGATAAGTGTAAGAACCGAGTTTTTGATGCATTAAAAATAAGATTATTTTTACTCCAATCAGAGATACGAGCCAAGTCAGACATTAGGTGTGCCATAGCCTCATCCCTCCTTTGTTGAAGCAACTGCCGAGATGGACGTTGCAGAAACCGAATGGAAAGGTGAAGGGTGGAATCATCAGCATATGAGTGGATAGGGTTAGATGTACAGCTTAGAAGGTCACTGATGAATAAAAGGAAGAGAGTTGGTGATAGGACAGAGCCCTGAGGAACACCACTGCTGATAGGTCTAGGAGAAGAACGATGGCCGTCTACAACAGCGACTACAGAACGACCAGAAAGGAAGCTAGAGATGAAGGCACTTGGCCCTAAAGAGCTGAGATAGTTATATACCTAATCCCCCCACAAAAGCCACATGGAGGCAGCGGGCATAAAATAATAAAAATAATAATAAAATAATTGAGAAGGTTTTGGCATATTCACCTATTAAGTATCCAAGTAAATGTCCCCCAAAGTGATGGTTGTGGTAGTGTGGTAGTTGTGGTGGTGTGGTAGCAGCCTCTACAGCTACATGGCCGATGCTGGTGAGGATGCCCACACATTACTTCACCTCCAGGTCCTTCTTTTCTTCACTGTCCGGCTGCCCTCTCCCCAACTCACACCCCTGAAAAAGAAAAGCCTTGTAAGTCATCACACACTCACACAAATCCATAAAAACCATAAATATGCAAAAACAAAGCCAACATTCCACCCCAATCTACACACATCCCAATCACACACATACACTCCAAACTACACCCACACCCAAAATCTACACACACATACCTAAAACCTTCACACATACACACCCAAAAACCTACACACATACACCCCAATCTACACCAACACACCCCACCCAAAGTCCACACCCAGCTCTGTTCTGTTATTTTCCTACCATTCCAATCACCTGAGTCAGCTTTAGAAACACTGTGGCAAGTTTACATCACAAATTAAACTCAATATCCTCACCAACGAGGCAATTAATGGAGAGAAAGGCTAAAATGTCTTACCCAAACTGTACACCTTCACCCGTGATTGCTGCAGCCTGACTGACCCAACACCGTCACATTCCACCTACCCCCACATTCCCTCCCTCCCTCCACTAGTTTCCTCCACCACCTCCCTCCCTTCATACCCCCTCTTTCCTCCACCTCTCTCTCTCTCTCTCTCTCTCTCTCCATTCCTTCCTTTTTTCCTCATTTCCTTTCCTTCCTTCTTTGTCTTCATTCTTCCTTCCACTTCCTCCTCCCTGACAAGCACTCTTCTTCCAGTCCCTCTCCCTCCTTCCTTCCCTCCACCCCCACTAGTTCTCCCCTCCTCCTCCACCACCCTCTCCATTCCTTCCTTTTTTCCTCCTTCCCTTTCTTCTCCTTTGTCTTCCTTCCACTTCCTCCAGTCCCCCTCCCTCATTATCTCCTTCCTTCCCTCCATCCTCGTTAGTTCTCCCCTTCTCCCCCTCTTTCCTCCACCTCTCTCTCTCTCTTACCTTTTCTCCTTTACTTTCCTTCCTCTTTCCTCCTTGTCTCCATCCTCCTCCTTGAAAAACATGCTTCCTCCATCCTTCCACCTCCATCGCTCCTTACCTCCTCTACCCCCCTCTCCCCTCCATCCCCCTCCCTCCTCCTCTCACATTCGTTCTCTCTCTCTCTGTTTCTAGAATATTCGACACACACACACACACACACAGAATATCAATAGGGTGATGATGATGGTTACACCGATAATAATGACTGAATGATATCAGGATTATTTCACCAATGCAATTATTACCACCAACACAAACTACCACCATCTATCATCACCACCACCACCTATCATCATCCTCACCACCACCACCACCTATCATCATCATCACCACCACCACCACCTATCATCACCACCACCACCACATACCATCATCAGCATCACCACCACCACCACATACCATCATCAGCATCATCACCACCACCACCACAACCGCCTATCATCACCACCACCACCACAACCACCTATCATCATCATCACAACCACCTATCACCACCACCACCACTTATCATAATCAACACCAGTTTCCATCACCTCCCTCCCATCACACCCCATGTTTCCTCCCCCCCCCCCTCTCTCTCTCCGTTCCTGCTATTCCGCCTTTCATTTCCTTCCTTTCCACCTCTCGTCTTTCTCCTTCCCTCCACCGCTGCCTCCCCCTCCATCCCCCTTACGTCATCCCCCCCCTCCATTCCCCCTACAAAAACCACCACCACCTACCATGATCTATTATCGATAATGACAACTATACAATAAAGATACTACGTTAAATTAATGCAAGTGACACTACCACTGCTTGACATAGCCTAGGAATAAATGTTATAGAGAAATATATATATATTAAATCTAATACTGGGAATTCATTTTGTTTACTGGCCCACACAACCACCGCCATTTAGATATCCTAACTATTCCACCTCATTATGGTCTCCAGCCCCCCTTAAAACTAATACAAACAAGGCTACAGCACTCACCTCTCTTGAGGGTGGTACATAACCCATGACAGCGTCTAAACCATGGCCAAAATACACGAAAGTTGCACCAACCCGCTAATGGCTTCCAGGGAGGCGGCGGAGTAACACAGGTGGTCCGACTCCCTACATCCACTTTCCACACCAACTCCAAATCTCTCTTTACCTCCAACTTGTCTTGGCTCCAAGTCATTAGCATCAACACACTGCACTAAATACTCATATTTTACAACTGCACCACGACTACAAAAAAAGCCAAACACCAAACGATCTACTTCCACTGGCGCAGCAACAAAGGTAACCTGAGGCCGCACTAGCCCCGGGAAACTTAAAACCTTAATAGCTAAACCAATTTTCTGCCATGTACTGTATGTTTGTATGACAATATATGTGTAAGATTGGCTGGCCTGTGTTTTTGAGCCCTGTTCCTCTGGTTGCAAGCTCTAGATCCGGTCTTGAAAAGAACTCCAGATCAGTTCCTCACACAGAGGAAGCAAGAGGTTGAGCCTCGAGTACATAGCATAACACACACCTTACGGGAATAAGGCGTCTGGCTATAATGAATAGGTAAAAACACACAGATAGAACCCTCACTTGAACACCAATAAAATCACTCATTTTAGAATCACTGGAATGTCTTGTTATTGTTGTTATACTGAAGTCTGACACAGAAAATAACTCATCAGTTTAATGACAACTCTGCAATATATTGCTGCCCAGGAGCAGGAACGACATGTACGTTGCCTCTCTCTCTCTGTCACACATACACACACACACAGTGAAACCACTTATGAAAGTTTCTTTCTCCCAACTTCTTCCTTCACCTCATAGAAAAAGTAAATTCATTATATTCAATATGAAGGAGAAACCAACATAAATAAAGGATACAGAAGTGGTAAATTCAATAAGTATTTGGGAGTGGATTCTAAAGACTGCTTCAGGGGACATAAACATCACGATGAAAGCACAAAGATTAGCAAACTTAACCTACTCTGTTGTGCCTAGGAGCTGCAATAAACTTTTAATTGGTAAAACTTGGTGGAAGAGCCTAGCACTCCCTGGGGTTCTATATGCTTTCAGGAATAATTGATTTTAACAAGGAAGAAATAGACAAACTACAGAAAACAGAAAATTGGGTGTATAGAACAAAGCTGGGAGGTAATATGAGCACTGAAGTAAGCTCCTGAGGGGCGAAGTAGGAGCCTCTTTAATGGAAACAAAAATAAAGAGGGCAAAACTTCAATATCTTCAAGGAATTTTAAAAGTTAGAAATAATGTACTATTAATCGAAATTATAGAAGAACTGAGGGAGAGAAAGAGCAAGTGGATGAAGGAATGTGAGAATGCACTAAAAGATCTGGACCTAAATACAGAAGGGTTAAAAAATATAACAAAAGATGAACTAATCACGAAAATATATGATGAGGATGCAAAAAGATGGAAAAAAGACATGGACAAATCAACCTCTAACAGTACATAAAAAATGGAAGAAAGATATAGGTGAAGAAGCTGAAATATATGACAATACACCAGCCTCCACAATCCTGCTTGAATGCAGATCTAATACAATGAATTTAGCAAATAGAAATAGATTCAGGGGAACTGAGACAAATTGTCCAATGTGCAACACAGAGACAGAAGACTTAGTACATTTTTTTATTAGAATGCACAGGATACATGGAAGAAAGAACACAACTAATAGAATTACAACAACCATATACAGAGGAAGGAAATAGTATAATCGGTAACCTCTTGTTTAATAGAAGTGATATAGGAAAAAAAGAAATTAATTATATTCAAATGCTGGAAAAAAAAGAGAAAGGAAAGTGAAGGAGCTCAGAAATTCAGGCGACTGATTATAGTTTGCACGTAGCAGGAGAAGAGGAGGAGTGACCAAACAGAGAAAAGAGAAAGGAAACCATTTAGAGGTGCTGTTGTAAAGGCGACACCTCAACAACATATTACATCACATCATTGGTTGAATTCAAACAAGCTTTCGAAACGATGATCAGTAAATCATTCATTATATTTTAAATCCACGTTTTAGCTCTTCTCTTAGTGTACGAAGCAGATAAAGACTCTCTCTCTCTCTCTCATAATGAGTAATCTGATGTCACCAAGATGACAATTACCCTTACTGACCCCATCAATCTCACATTTATTTTGACTTCCAGACGATTCCAGTCACCTAAAACACATAAATGGAGGAGGCATTAACTGTTCACTACGAAAGAAGTTTTCCCATGTTGAGTAAAACTTGTCTATAGTTCATTCATTTTCAGGTGGAGTTTTCATCCTGTGGACTGCTTCCTGTAGCTGAATGGCAGTATTACCATTCCTCTTGACCATCACCATATTCTAATGATAAAATATAATTCAGCATCCAAGATTGAGAAACGACAATTTTATGCATATTTAAGGGTAAATTATGGAGACTGATGAATTTATGCATGGACATTCGCAGTAGGCAGCTACATCAGTATCAGACATGTGTCTAGACAGACAGCAGACTATGTCCCAAATGATGCTTGACAGAGGCATATAGTGGCACAGAAATGCATACTGTACTTAACACCACTCAAACCATAATCGCTCCCTGACTCTCCAGTTTGACCTGCGTGAATCACAGCAGGTTGTTGCTGAAACATACATCATGGACGTCACAAGGAAGCTACTGTAACTGAAAGATATGTTTGCCTTTAATGTTTCATACAAAGAGGTTCATATGCATTTCTTACCCATACAAGAACTTGCCATATCCTAGACTTAAACTCCAAGTTTCACTTCATCTATTTCCTTTTGTTTATTGGGGTATTGGTATGAACAGATTAGAAGATGCCAGAAGTTTTTTGCCAACACCCTAGTTATTTTGACCCTTACCACCTATGGATGGGGTGAGGTAGGGTCCAGAAATCAAGGAAAAATAAACCACAAGGCAGGGAGAGTTGTAAACAGTATGCCGAGTGATACAGACAGACCCTCAATCAGACACCAATCAAGCCACCTGAATCCTAACTCTACCTTACAGACCTGACCACCCATACATTTTTTCCCCTTACTGATACGCTTCACATACATCGAGTAAATCTGTCAACTGTCAAATTAATAAGGATGAATCCGCCAAGCTTGGACCAATGGACCATGTAGCTCTGCAGGGCAAGGTGCGATCCTTAAAGAGATCGCTTCATCTCTCACCAAAAGAGGACAGAATACCATACGACTGGCAGTTTGAGGCCACACCAGGGTAGTGTATTTCTGGTCAGAGATGTAGCTGTTAGGGTCTCATTCTATTAAGCTTCTTTTCTGGCTGTCCGGACCCTACCTCCCAACCATAGTGGAAAAAAAAAAAATGCCCAATGACAATGACAATGAGGATGAGGATAACTGCTGAGATACTAGACAGATACTAGTTTAACCAAACTAATATTTATTAAGTGCTTCAACCATACTATCTATCTATCTATTGCCAGACGCCTCAATCCCGCACGGGGTGGCCACAAACAAATCGCCTCCGTGTCGCTCTGTCCCCCGCCATTTCACTACCCCGCTCCCAACTCGCACCCCCCTCTCTCATATACCTCTCCACTCCATCCCTCCATCTTATTCTCGGCCCCCCCCCTCCCTCTTCCCCCCTCCACCTCACTCACATACACTCTCCTCGTCAGTCTTTCACTCTCCATCCTCTCCACATGCCCAAACCACCTTAACCTGTTTCTCCTAACGCTACTTAACCATACATAACTACCAATTATATTTCCCTTCTCCACAAATTCATGACGCAAAAGAAAACAATGAGTGATACTCTAGTCTAACCATCAGATGGAATATGGGGATGATGATGATGATTATGATAATATCGATATACTGTACCTATTTCAACAGAGAAAGAAAATCATCAGAACACTTTTAAGTATATGCTACTATGAGACGTAGCGAGTCTCAATCTGTCTGTGAGGATTTCAAAACCTCCAGACACACCATTAAGTTTTTTGGAAAATATGACATAAAACTACCATACATACTTCTTATGAACTGAAATGGAACTTCCATCACAAGTACTAAACTGATACAGAGATACTCCTGTTGTTACAAAGCTATCCATCCATCCATTATCCAATCCTATGTCGCCCCACTGAGGACTGGGGCTGGGCATGTTGGTCCTGACATCTAAGATGAGAGTCCAGCCTCACTCATCCCTGAGTGGCATTATCAATAATTCAAATTAAGTCCCTAGATTCACATGCTGAACCATCCACTTAAAGCACACACATTTCCTGCCACAAACTAAAGAGAAAAAACAAAAAACTGACTTGAAATCAAATTACATGTAAGGCCAAACCTCCACCATTATGCAATAAGTATGACTTCATGAGGTCTTTGTGCTTAAAAACATACTGATGACAGTCATGACCATGCTCAATACCAACAGCATTTTAAATTTACTTTCCTAATTATACTGTACACTAATATCCTGAGCTGAAGTTCACTGATAGTCTCCTGCCAGCATTTTATGCTGCACCCCACACATCTGATTCCTTCCTGAACATCACACACCACCCTCCCTTCTCATAATTTTATCATGTACCTCATACTGCTATCACAAACAAATATTTAATTTAACACCCCCCATTACCACAGCCAACAGGGTTCTGTCGGTAAACTTTAGATCATGGTAGTACCTTTATCAAATACAGTGTGCAAACTTTTGGAGTAGGGACGACAAAATATGTTGTTTACCGACAGGATGATAAAATATGTTGTTCACTGACAAGTTAAAACACTATATATCTCCAAACAACATGATAATATAGTACCTGCCATAAGCAGTGGTGAAGTACATTATATATTTGGTGTGCATTTGTAGCTTCAACCTGAAAGAGGGGCAGATTTGTCACATGGTTAACACAATCAGTATTCAAGCCCTGAACCTATTTCCTATAGGCCCATTTCATAAAGAAATGGTTTGGGTTTGTTTTTGCATGAAATTAATTCCTCTGTCAGTAAAAAATATATATAACAAGCTTCAGTACATCACAATAAAATATTCCTGTATAATACTAAAGCAGTAACTCAAAAATACATCCACAAAATAAGGTAGAACTGCATATTTTTCTAGCTTTATTGTCACACCTGGTGCACACTTTAAGAAAATGTATTAGTGCCCACATTTAACAAATGGGTGTGAGATTTTGGAGTTGCATCATTCTGAAGAAAACAGCAAATGGAATGGAAATGGAACTTAACTAAATGAATGATGCTAGGTAGAACAGGATGGTATAAGAAATAAATTCATAAGCGAGATCGAGTTATAAAGGTTACGGACTGATGGACAGGAGTGTTGTATGTATGCTTAGTCATATACCTGCCAACATATTGGTTGGTGGGGGTATCCACCATTGACTCAACACAGTGTTAGCCATCAGGTGACTCTGCACTAAGTGAGAGACCCAGTGCTTTAAATAACCAGGAATCCACTGACAGTACAGGGTAATATGTTGAATGGTAACCATATAAACAAATGGATACCTGGTAGTTTACTGGGTTAAGGTGCTCCAACCAGATGGGACCCACAAGGGTTTACATCTGAGGAATAGTTGGAGTTTCTTGCTCATACAATGCAATTATGAGGCAAGTTAGGATGGTCACCCTCACCTTAAAGGATGGCATTGATCAGCCAAACACTGGGCCCCTCCATTCCTGATGGGGCAGAAAAGGACTGGATGATGGATGGATGGGTATTAAAAAGGCTGCAAAAAAGGGTATATGGGAGTAAGTGTGAAGGTAGGATGATGAGTGGAAGGTCAAGAATAATCTGGTTGTATATGGTAAGTGAATAATAATCTGGCTGTATATGGTATGTGAATAATAATCTGGTTGTATATGGTAAGTGAATATGTAAGAAAATGAGTTGAAACATGGGGAAGTCAATGGTCTGACAAAGGACAAATGTGAATGGATGAAACAAAAGACAGATGGTACACAAAAGATGGATGGTTATAATCCTCCCTAGCAGGTACTACTGTGGGGGTGCAGAGGGCCAAAAAGCTTGCTAGCTTGGCTTTGTGGAACCCTCCCAGACAGGAGATTCAACCACATTTACATAAACTTAGAGGTGATAATATATACATATCTCTTCTGTACAACTACAGTGCCATCCAATCCCTGGCACAGGTTGGACTCATCATACTTTAATGGTAACTGGCACAGGAGAAGGAAAACCCCAAATTCAAACCAAATGTCATATAATAGATAAGGGTTGCCAACAGCAGAGTCATATGGCTACTAATAAACCTACCCATGCTACAAGTTGGTGGGACAGGTGGTTTTGGAACAAAATGACAACCAGCACTGTTGTTGCAATCAGTATGATGAGAAAAAAAGAATACAAGGCCGAGATCTTTAAAAAAAAAAAAAAAAAGTAAACTTAGTACTGTACGTACAAAGCAGTGCATGACAAGATGTGAATCCTCTTTTTAATTTAACAGTCAAGAGAATGACTCTATCCCACTGGTAAAAACAAAAAAGTTTGGATGGTTTATATCTGCAAATCAAAGGATATTGAAGACATGAATTATGAGTACATGAATGTGTAGTTCATTGTTGTGCTTTCCCTTTTCTCTTTCTGGATCCTGAAACCAGCCAATCATGTATCCCCCATGAGGTAAGGCTACTCAAACCATATACAGGTAGAGACTAACATACACCCATGACAGCATTACATAATCACAAAATATCCAGTTGGCCGTGAAAGATTTAAAACTATGTGAACAAGGCAAGGCCAGCAATCCAACTCGTCCTTAATTAGTCTACCAGTTGACTTCGAGGCATATGAAGCCTTACATTTTTTTTAAATGGCTACCCTATAATTTATAAAATTAAAATAACAGCATGTGTAATGGAGCTTTTTATCTAAAGTATCAACAAGTACAACCAGCATCAAATGTCCGGTCACCTCCAGTTTTTCTCTACATGGACTCATATCAGTGTGATAAATTCACAGTAACTGACACTGATGTCACTGATCTGTGGCTAAATAAATTCATCAGGTCAGTTTCTACAGACCAACTAAAATGACTTTCAAAGTTAATGGAGAGAGATGTACGCGAAGTGATGAGACTTTTGATGTCAACTGTTTCGTTTTCGTTTTTGAAGGCTCCAACATGCTTGCATGCGTCGGCCTTGGTCACCTAATGGTGGCTCTCCATGCTGCTCGATCTTTGGCAGCCTCCCTGTTCAATCCCTTAACCCTTAAGTCACACTTAATGACCTCGTCCCATGTCTTTCTCGGTCTACCCCTCCCAACCCCTCCTCCAATATTAACACTTCTTACCCTCCGTACCCAATTATCATCCCCCATCCTCTCCACATGTCCGAACCATCTCAGCCTACCTCTCATCACAACACCAACACACTCCAGTCCCATCCTACCTCTCAACTCTTCCATCGTCAACCCAGCCCCCCCAGGCCTTGCACGCACTGCACATCCACATAATCATTGTCATTTCTGTACGTTTAAACCTGCAAATATCCTCTTCCTTTACTGCCCAGGTCTCACTACCATACAGCATCACACTCCTAACACATGCTGCATACAAAGACCCCTTAGCACGTAAGGAGAGTCCTCTCAATGTCAGGAGAGGCAACAGCTCCCTGAACTTCTTCCAACCACTTCTCACCCTAGCAACTGAGCAAACTCCAGCCCCACCTCCACATAACATGTCTCCCAAATAACAAAACTCCTCCACACACTCAAGAGACTCACCAGCAAGTTCAACCCTCTCACGCCTAACAATCTCCACCTGCTCTCCCCGACACGCCGCACACATGAAATCAGCATTATCTCGCAGTCTACCTTTAATACCACTACATCTCTTGTGCACCCATGTATCACAAACACTACACAAGATGGAATTACTTCCCACACCCTTGTGGCAAACTGCACATGGCCACTCTCCCTCTCCTCTGATTGTACCGCCACCAACCCTAGATATCATCACTTTTGTTTTATCTGCATTTACCCTTAAGCCCTTGTGCCCCATACCATCTCTCCACTTCTTAAATCTTTCCTCCGCCTCCTTTTCATTCTCTGCAATCATTTCCTGTATAAAACAACTAGGTAAATAAACCTAGGTAAATACACACACACAACCTTACCCCATCCTTAGATGGAAAAAAATTATCAGAATTATGATGAAATACATATTGTACACAGGTGATCTCTTTGATCTTCCTCAAGGGGATATCGAGTTAGAACAACATCTTTTAATTATCAGGCTGAACTTCAACCATCAATACATTTTAAGAATACTCCGAGTTTGGATATATATGGCAATGTTGATATGCTTGTCAAAATGGCAAACTCTAAGATGTATATAAACTTGATCAATTTTGTTTGAAATCAGACAATGCAGCTACAGAACCATATAGTTCCTAGCAATTTACACAAATGATTTATCTGGAGGAGGTTTGGTAGGTTAACAAAAAGACATTAGTGTGCCTGAAACGAGCAAGGAAGTGCGAGTGGCTTGCTGCATCATGCCCTGTCACATCTCGAAGCTACACTAGGCTCATTTGGTCAATTAACCTTCAGCTACTGTATACAGTAGGCGCGGAAAGTGTTGATGCCATCTTAAAAAAAGAAAACATTCTTGTGGTTAGCAAGGAGAAAAAATAAATTAACACTCACCATTGAATTTAGTATTTACTGGCATTCCCCTTCACCTTTATTATCTTCTTAAGCCGTCTGGGGAGACTGATGGCGTAGTTTTGCAGAACAGACGGACTAAAACTGTTCCATAGCTGCTTGACTGCAGCCTCAAGTTTAGGCAAAGATGATGTGTCCATACTACACAGCTGCCGCTTCATGTGCGCCCATAAATTCTCAATGGGATTGATATCTGGGCTGTTTCCGGGCCAATCTTGAATAAAGGGAACCTCACAGTCTGTTAGCCACTGTTTCACTGACTTTGCAACATGTGCAGGGGCAGAATCTTGCATAAATACTCTTGCCTTGGTTTTATCAAAAGAGTCACTTAAAACATCACATAAGAGCTCCAAATAATTGTTCTGGTTCACTTTTTCATTTGCAGGTAGAATTACCAACTCACCAACACCATAATATGTAAAGCAGCCCCAAGCCATGAGTGAGGCTGGGTATTTAACAAACTTGGAAGTGTACTTAGGATCCAGGGGGTCACTGCCTGGTTTGCGGTACACTTGTGATGAAGGGGTACCAGTGACAGTAAATGTTGACTCATCACTCCAAAGCACGGTTTTCCATTCCTCCTCACTCCAGGCAAGATATTTCTTACAAAAATATACTCTCTTTTTCTTCTGAAGTGCAGTTAGCAGTGGTTTTTTACGAGTACAAAAACTCCTGTAGCCCAGATTGTCATGCAACAGTTGCTGCACACTTCTGACAGACACATCTGCCAGCAACTGTGGGTTCTTTTCTTTTAAATCCTGTGCTGTTAGCCTTGGATCCTTGCTAACTTGCCTTGAGATCAGCTGACGGGTCCTGAAGGTTGTCTTACGAGGTCTCCCAGGCTTGGGAAGTGGAGTGGGAGGAATGGTGGCCTCCCCACTGTCCTTGAACCGCTTCACCAGTCTCTGCACTGTCCTCAGTCTAACACCATCTGATTTGCAATAAATGGGAGTTTGTGGCCAGCTTTGTATAAAGTAATCACTTCCACACGTTTGTCCTTGCTTGTGGTTACTTTAGGCATGATGAGAATGTGGTAGGTAACCAAATAACTGTGTTATTTGAGTCAAAACATGCCCTCATGGTGCATCACACACAGAGACAATCCTCCTCCTGTGGCTCCCCAAACATTACTGAGCCTGCTCCTGTGGTGCCAAACCTATCAAGCAGGGTTGCCAGCTCCCGTTGAAAAAGCGTCAGCTCATTTCGCATCACAGGGGAGGGTAGTATTGACCCTACTTCACTTAACGCGAAAAAGAATGACGTCGGCAAAAAAAGTCAATGCTTTCCGCGCCTACTGTATGTTCAGCCAATCACTATGTGACTTTTAGTTGCCCCAAACTGAAGCAAACACTGAAAGGGAAGAAATCCAACAAGCTTATCAAACTCGCAACACACCTGCAAACTCAAGTCAATATTATGAAGCACTAATCATTCATACATGCCTGAGTGTTGTCTAAATACAATCAACATACTTTCTGTTAAATCTCCACACATTCAGTTGTAGTGAGACCAACAATAATATTAAACATAAGTATATACTGACTTTATTATGGACATACTCTCACAGTTTATAATACCATATGCAACACTAAATGCAATAAACACATTATCTACATCATACATCAAATATACTAAGAAAGTGACCATACATTAAACAGAAATTCTGCATCTGACATAAATTAATTAACCCTTTCGCACACGGGTAAGTTTTATTAAGTTTCACGGCTCACGATTTTACTTGCACCAGGCCGCCCGCGCGACACAAATTACACGTATTCTTGCCTTATTTTTGCCACCCAAACCTCTAAATATTGCCCTGAAACCCACATCATCTTATTCGCCGATGTTTGTTCTAGCTGATAAGCCAAAAGAAAAACCAGAAAAATACGAATAAGAGTACATTAGACCGCCGTGAATAAACATTTCGGAATGTTGATCTCACTTCCCAACATCATCGTTCAAATGTTTTCCATCATACAGAAAAATGTTATAAGTTTTGATAGAGAATTTAATTGTCTTTCTAATGAGGTGTGTCCGGTTGTGACGCGATTTGTAGTTTTCGAGAAAATAGCCAAAAACTAAAAGCCAATTATGTAAAAAAATTGATTTTTGTTCAGGGAGATATACTGCAGAAGTTTTCCCGAACACCTTATGTTTTTATTACATAATCTTATGTAGAATTTCATGATCTTTCTCAGGGCTCTTCAAAATTTTGATACGCCTCATAGTTTCTGAGTAATTTGCAAGAAACTACAGGGTACTCACGGCCGCGGTGCACTTTCATCATGCACGCACGATAACCGCCTACGTAACAACAACTTTTCATTAGAGAAATTACATAATTATGTCCTGTACATAAGTAGAATTCACTGATCTTTATCATGGTTCTTACAGGAAATCGATACGTTCAATAATTTTAGAGTAAATGGACGACAAAGATAGAATATTCTTCCTGGCCTGCAAGCGAGATAAAAACGCTCAATTTCCCTGCCTCACGAATACTTACATATTTTCGTTCATTAGGTTTTATTAATATTTTTTTTTTTACTCAAATTATACACGTGAAATATCATAAGTTCTTTGATGGTGCTCTCAGAAACTCGACATGACCACTAGTCTTTTTGCTAGGTTCTGATACTGAAGCTGAACTTTCTTCCATCTCGTATCTGTATATGTAAAAAACAATACTTATTCGTGAAAAAGATATGGAAATGTAAAAATAGGTCACTATACAAATCAACAAAATATGGAACTCACTTGTTCCAGAGGTGTTGAGCTGCTGGCAGGAACTTTAAGGAATTGAAGATGAGTTAGGTAGTGTATTTACCTAATTGTGATATACAGGAAATGAGCTACGCTTGTGGGGTCCCGTCTCTGTTTCTCAATAAGTCAAATTTTGCTTTAAACTCGTTTAAGCTTTTAGACTGGACGATCTCTTTGTCCAGTCTATTCCACAGGTCTATGCATCTATACGGAAAACTATATTTCTTGATGTCCTTCAAGCAGAGTGGCTTCTTCAGTTTCAGTCGATATCCTCTTGTTGCTCTCTTATCCCATAAAAACAGATCTTCTCTATCAATTTTATCTACTCCCATCATGGTC
>JAGKTI010000840.1:30387-76137 GCA_018397915.1 Birgus latro
TATGACAGATCTGCCAGACTGGGGACCATCTTGGTTGCTGTTCTTTGTATTCTCTCAATCTTGTTTATATCTTTCTTTTTGTGTGGGGACCACACTGCTGCTGCATATTCTAGCCTAGGGCAGATCATGGCCACTATCAGTTTTTTCATTATCTCTTCATTCATGTAATAAAATGAAACTCTTATGTTGGTCAAGAGTGTGTGTGTGTGTGTGTGTGTGTGTGTGTGAGAGAGAGAGAGAGTGAGTGTGTGTGTGTATGCATATGTGTGTGTGTATGTGTGTGTATGCATGTGTGTGTGTATGTGTGTGTGTGTGGTGTATTCTCTGTTCCTTGCACCACGTTTGCCTAACACATGTGATGCACACAATAGATTTCTCCACGAACATTCGCTGCACGACATATGTACATAATGTCATTTATGTGTCGCTGTGTGGCGTATTTTCTTGTCTCTGATCATTACATAACTTTCCGCTGTCAGTCAATGCACGCAACATTTCTAGGTGAACACTCGCTTCACTATTTTATACGTATATTTCACACTGAACCATATGCGATATAAAACACTATCACATGATTCCATCCCAGCCTCCTCTGTTATTCTTTTCCTTACTGTATGGCATATGAGAGCGCCTGCTCCCTTAGCAACTGATGCATATGTCTATGTATCTCTATGGAATAACATAATGCCTGCTATTGTAGACAGTTATTTCACTAATCCAGGCACTATATGTTTCACAGATATAAGTAATGGCTTCACTATAAGGGTAAAATACGTCATTTACGGGCAGGGTGAGTGGAAACCCCGCTATAACAAACCAGACTCCTGCCTCTAGGCCTAATGGCTGATAACAGGCCCCAATGCTTTACAAACAACATATCTATGTTCAATAGACACAATCACTTCACAGTATAGTCAAAAACACTGTATCACAACATTTCAAAAATGGCTTCAGCCTCGGGTGAGAGGGGGAAAATGGCGGATTTAAAGGGACATCGCAACATGGCACGACCCTGCTGTCTGGCTATTAGTGGAGCACTGAGATTCTATCACTATGTACAGACACATATGAGCCATTGCAGTGTTGCCAAGATCTTACCTCGGGTGAGACACGTGGCTGCTAGAACGCACCAAAATATGACGCAAATCGACCGCTTTTTTTTTTTTCTCCACACGATTTGAGGTCCTGTGCTTTGGCACACCACATCACATGAAACACAAATCGCGGTTCCGTGCGAGAAAGGGTTAATATAAAATGGCAAACTTGAACCTACAATTCATATTACGGAAGATATGAAACTTATCCAGTTAAAATATGACTTGAAGACCAATTAATTAAATTCTAAGGAAAACAGATTGGGTGCTGAAACTATAAAAAAAAAAACTATAATTGACTATAGAAATCACTTAGCCCCTTGAATTCTGTTTACATATTTCTTAGTTTATGCTGGCTATCTCCAGACAATCTTATTCACCTAAGAAAGGAAATAATTTTCAAACTGGAAGGGTTAGATACAGACCTCATTTACTCCTTTGCAGCTGAGGGGCTAACTGAAGTTTTATTAAATCATCATGAGTTAGTAATAAAACAAACATGACCTTGGATTCACTCACCACCAGTTGTATAAACCAAAAAATATATAATGAACACAATAAAATCAGTTTGATGTGATGTCTCCTTTTATCCTCCACGCTCCTAAGGTGTAGCGCAGCCAGATGATGAACAAATCGAAGCCCATCTCTATCCAGCTCAATACTGGTGTCATTTTAGTGCCTTGGTGGAAAGAAAAATACATTAGTGTTACAAAACAGCATAATCAAGAAAATAATACATTTCATATGCACTATATTTATGAATATATGCAAATTGAGATGATGGAAAACTTCACACACATCAACTCACTCAATCTGGTCATTTATTAAATAGTTTTTTCTTCAAATCTCTGAATGAGTCTATTCAGCTTGGAGGATTATTTATTAACTAAATAGGGGTTAAACACAGAGTTTATTAGCTATTTAACAGCAAGATTAAACAGAAAAAACATTTACTGGAATGAATGGGTGAAAACTGTGACCTCACTTCTCTTTTCTTTTTCCAAGTCAGGTACATAACAAAGCAGCTGCTGAACATACCTTCAATTTCATTCCACTCCACAGCAACTTCATCAATTGGAATGCCCAGAGACTGGGCTAAGAAAAGCATTTCTACATCAAATGCCCTGAAAGGAAAACAATAATTACAAAGAAGAATGCAGTGCACCTAAAATTTACCCTTCACTGATTTTACAGCACTTAAAAATTTTGCATTCTATGGACTGTTTGGTTAATTTTGTTCTGATTATCTAAAGATGATTTTGTTAAGCTGAGTACACCTGGTTTTGGCAGAGCTTGAAATCTAGTGTTCTTGAGTACCATATGAAGTGAGGAATTCCTGAGCTACAGTTTGTGGGTTAACCTCAGACTGACAATGTTGAACTGTAGTGAAGTGTGGGTTGGATGTAATAAAAAACCTTACAACTACCAGTATTTTACGGTAACCAAATTCAGAGTTGGAAACATCATGGATAACCAATACCTACAGGTGAACAGAATAGCTTCACAAATACTTCAGAATAAGATGTTAACATAAACACAAAACCTGCTATCTCCCCACATTACACAAATGTAATACAGTATTATACAAGAGTAATTATTCTATAATTCAAGAAATATGATTTTCAGGGTTAAGGATGCAACTGCAAGGTCATGTCAACAGTTACAATCCTTCATGTACTCATCTATGTACTGATTTGCAACTGACTGTAAAGAAATCATCAACCAGTTATCATACCCAAAATCAAGAATGGAAGTGTTTTGAAGCACAGTCCAGCGGAGTCCAATTTGTGGCCTGTGTGCTGAAAATTGCCTACTGAATGTGGCCCACCAACAAGTTCTATGCAGCCCCATAAGTCAAGTGAAAATGCCCAGTTTTTTGCTGTTGCAGCAACATTGATATTCAAGTATCACCCAATAAATTATCTGAACCATCTGTGTCTCATTACTGTTTTTATGGGCACTAGAACAGGGATCATGATTAAATTACAATCAATAATCAAGCCAACAATGTAAGAGATGGCGAAATATATTGCCCTTAGATAAGTTTCAGTGCTCTTGTCTCTTATATATGTATGCATTAAGGGAAGAACATGACCTGCCAAGTCTTACTGACTGTAAAGTTCAATCCTTGTGCAGAATAAGTATGGCATGCAAGGATACTGCAAAGTGTTGTGAAGACAGCGAGTACCACCAATGGCTAGTGACACTCACTGTCTTTACAGCACTCTCCAGTATCCTTTGAAGCTATACTAACAAAGTACTGTATTTACACACATTTTAAACTACTGTACTATTATCTATAGAATGAGGACCATACCATCGCTCAACGTGGAGACTGTTGAAGAGTACCCTGGCAGCACGACGTGTTATCAGTTTGAATCCACACTGTGTATCCCTCACCCCCCGCACAGCCAGGAGCCACACCAGGAAGTGGAACCCATACATCAGCACTGTGCGGAACATAGACCGGGTGGCAACGCTCTCCTCCTCTAAGTGAGCTCGAGAACCACACGACACAGCCAATGCCTCGCTTATGTCCCTTTCCTCTGCTGGGATAAGAATACTGTCAGTTCTTTCATGGTCAGGACAATTCTTGTACTGCAGTGTATTCAACAGTATTAAAACTGTTTCCATTAACTCCCTCATGGTTGGAACAACTCTAGAATTCAATCTGCATTCGTTTCGTTTCGTTTCGTTTTTTTGAAGGCTGCAACATGCTTGCATGCGTCGGCCTTTTTGGATTGGAGCGTGTAGCATTTTATGACCGGATGCCCTTCCTGATGTCTACCAATGACCCTTGGGTGGATTCGATCCTCCGACCCTACGGCCAGAGCGGAGCGCTCTAACCCACTGAGCCACGGCTGCATTACTTAATTATAATCAATCTGTCTGCTAAGAAAAACAAAGGGGGGAGGAGCAGACCCTAATGTGCTATTCCATATATTATTCAATCAACCAACTCATTCCCTGTCAGTTCCTTGGCCTCACAGACCTTCATATCATGCTTTCTTACACTCATTTACAGTTATATCCATCCACCTCCTCCTCACCTTACAGCACCTCCTAAACTCAATGACATAACATTTTCACCACACTATTTACATTATTTTTTTCCAAATGCCCATATCATCTAAGGACACACATATCAACCCTGACTCTAAGTACAGTATCCATAAAGTACACTGAATAACCTCATTTCCAATACTCTTACTCTAGTTCTTTTGTTTTTGTGACATACTAAGCCTCAAATTTACACAATGTGGGCACAAATACATCTTCCTCCTATAACTCTCCTGCAGCCTCTACGGTCAGACCTTTCTTTTGTATCAAGGCCCTCACAACACCAGCCACCTTCCTTCTTTGTGCCATCCTATTTTCCAATTCCTTTGCACTTTGACCTCTCTTTTCTATTACTGCCAATAGGTACTAAACAGGCCTTATAAATTCAAGTACCTTTCCATTCACCATCACATCACTCTCATAGTCAACATCTCTCAACAACCATCATTTAACTAGTATCTACATTTACTTTCAAAACATGCCTACAAATGTACCACAATAATTTTTGCACTCTGATTATCTTTGCTCCTGCATAACTGCACAATCACAGCCTCCTTCCAGTACATTAGTGCATGTTCACTCATCTAAGATTGCTTATACATTTCCAACAGACAGTTCCATCCACTCCCTCCACTACACTTACTGTAATCTCTTCATACACCTCATCAAAACATTCTTCACTTTCGCTGTTACATTTTCAGACACTACATTTTTTTTTGCGCACCACTAATACCAATTAACCCTTCAAATTTATTATATACTTAATTTTAATCTTGCTATCTCCAGGGAGTTTTATTCAGCTCTACTTTTCAAACTTGAAGGGTTAGATAGAGCCTTAATTAATTCCTTCACAACAAGATATCATCTATAAGGTAAATTAAGCTGGATGAAGGTAGGAAGAATAAACTAAACTGTTATGACATGTGATGGAATGGGCTGTAGTAGTAGAAGTAGTTGTTCCCTAAGCAGTCTGGCTAAACAGACCCGAGTCCCTGAGGAAGGCCAAGGCCGAGACCGGGCTTTCCCACAGAGCTCTCAAGGAGTGTATGTTGTGTTGTTGGCATAGGTGACTGTGTGCAATGCAGTCTTCCATGATATGCTTAATAGTATGGGATGCTGTGTTACATCCGGGACAGGCGTCAGCGACGGAGTCATCCAGCCTCTTCTGATAACTTAAGAGGGCTGGATGATGCCCACATCTAGGCCTGGCCAGGTGGACCCTGTCCTCACGGGGAAGATAGGATTCAGAAGGATGGATATCAGGAGGCCGTGCATGCAGCTGTGTGTTGTCTTTTGACTGAATCGAATGGTGAGTGATTTGAGTATGAATATGCTTCTGGAAGCTGGACTGAGGCAGGCAGGGGGGAAGAGATGATAGTATTTGTGTATGATATCGTGTGCTGGGTGTTGTTTTGACGTTCCTTGATGTGTGTGTGGATGTGCTGCCATGTAGTGTAGTGGATGTTGTGGGTTTGTAGAGGCTGCAGCAAGAATTTGGGTGCCTCTCATGTCTAGATGATCCTTGACTTTGAGGACTTTGGTTTCTTGGTGTACGTGGTCTGTAGGTGTAGTAGGTGATTATTTTTAGGGCCTTGTTTTGCATGGTCTGAAGAGTGTTATAGTGAGGTTAAGAGCCCAAGCAGGGCTTGCATAATTCATCACAGAACGTATATATTGTTTGTATACTGTGGTGGTGGTTCCTTTGTTGTGTCCAAATGTTGTATGGGCAAGTGACTTCAAGGCACTGAGTCTAGGTGTTAATTTATTTTTGATGTTTGTGATGTGATCTTTAAATGACATTGATTTACTGTATGTTACACCAAGGATTTTGGGTGTATGTGTGTGTGGTAGGGAAGTGAGTCTATGGTAAGGTGTGGAATGTGACTGTGTTCTGCTGTTCAGTTTGTGAGATGGGTCGCTGTAGATTTGGCTGGGGCTATTTTGAGACTGTTTGTGGTGAACCATTCGTGTAGTGTGTTGAGGTAAGGTTGGAGAATGTGTGCGACTGTGTTTGCATTTTGGTGTGTGCATGTAAGTGTTATGTCATCTGCATAGGAAGCTATGTGTATCTGTGGTGTGTGGGGTGTGGGTATGTCATGCATGTATAGGCTGAAGAGTGTAGGGGACAAAACAGATCCTTGGGGGACACCATTTGTAAAGTTTCTGATGTTTGAGGACTGACCGGCAAAAGTTACATGTGCACATCTGCCTGCTAAGTAGTTTGCCAGCCATCTTTTTGTGTTATTGTGCATGTTTGTGTTGAATATTTTGTTTGTGAGGTTGTGGTGGGGGATGGAATCAAAAGCTTTACTAATGTCTAGTGTGACAAGGAGTGTTCTATGTGGTGGCCTAGCTGAATTCATGCCATCAAAAACTCTCTGTGTGAGGTCTGTAAGAAGGGTGTTTGTGGAGTGTAATGGCTCAAAACCATGTGATGGGGTCAGGGGTGTGTGAGGTGTAACTAGTTGTAGTACTAGTCTTTCAGCGACTTTCGAGGGGATGCTGAGGAGTGTGATGGGGTGGTGTGAGGAAGGTAACGTGGGGTCTTTGTTGGGGCCCGAGAACCTGGAATGGGCTGTTGTAGTCTGAGGCTCATCTGGCTATGAACTCACTCAACTGTATGGTGAAGCTGCCGTTCTGCTACAGTTCACCATCCTCCTCTTGGGGGATAGAGAGGGAGGACGTCCACATTACCAAGCAGCTGCTCCATTACATTCGTGTCACTGCACGAAAGCATCCCTTTCCCATAACAGTTAGGATAGGTTTAACTGTTTTATACAGCATGCCCAAATGTACATACAGTTATTTAGTTAGTGATTACTGTGAATGGCTTACCTTTGCATAAGGTCTTAATGCTGGCCTCAACTTTATTCAGTTCTGAGAATGTTGTGGCACCATCAGCATCGGTAAACAGAAGCAACCTACCGCGAGCACGGAACATCCCCTGTAACACAATAGCTCAAGTTCAATATTACTGCCCATACCATTTACTGTATACTGAATACTGAATGTGCAGGAGTAGGCAAGCCTCTGGTTAATGACAGTTAATTTTAAATTCCCTGTGAGGATAAGATATTTTTAGGCTACCCAGTATATTCCTCTGTCATTGCTGTTCTCGCTGTAGTTGTTGTTTTTGCTCTTAAGGTCCCATGCTCATCAGGACACGAACTCAATGGACCACAGGCTTATGCTTCCCCCCCTTCCTACCAAGTCTACTATTCATCCTTCAGGGCAGAGAATGAGGTGAAGAACATCTGCAAACAGAGCCCACAAATATGGTACAATCAGTGCCATCATATGACAGCATCCCTCTCCAGCACTGCAATATAAATTATAGCTAATTCTTTTTCCATTTTTCCCATCTTTCTTGTCACTTTTGCTATCGTTCTTTCCACTTGAAGTGACTCTACACTAACTGACATGCCTAATGATTTCCTGTGACCCAGGAAACCATTTTTAATGCTGGGTGGTAGCTATATCATCAAATAATGGGGTTACATGGAGCCTGTTATGATGCCCCTGTTAACAGGGTGGAGAGAAGCAATTCTGGCATTTATTCGGGAACCAAACCTACACACTCTTCCCCACACTTTGCCACAGTGAAGCGCTGTCTGCTACTTGAGAATATTGGTTCATTGCATGGGATTGCCCTGCTGGAGCAACTGCTTGTCTGCAGTCGACTGGTCTCCTTGACCAGAAAGTCTAGGGTTGTTCAACAACAACTCCAAACAAACATGAATCTCAAACACGGTGTTACACTCTCTAGTCTACCTCTTTAACCAATCACTTCCACTGGAGGTACACAAGTCAATGCTTCAACTCAATATCCATCTTACTCCTACAACTTTATGCTGCATCACTTCCCACCACAAAGAAACTGAAAATGGGCAAACTCCCATCACTACACACAATGCCTCAAAACATACCTCCTCCTCAGCCCAATGTTACACTTCACAAGCACATACATAAACATATCCACCATCACCATCCCATACTTCCAGCCAAACAGCATCCTTCATTAACCAACATCAGACATTCAGCCCTCTGAAACTACTCTATTCACAGACCAGACTGCACTTAGCCAGACTACAATACGGCCACCAACCTTCCCTGCTACAGTACTATGACAAAATACAACTCACAGACAGCCCAATATGCCTATACTGCAATAGTCCCTTCATACCACAACACACCTCATGCACCTCACTATAACACAGACAATCATTTAACACAACCTCCATAAAGGATCTTTTGCAGCACTAGCTGAAGGCTGGTTTCCTACAGTCCACTGGGTTCAGGTTCAGAAGCACCTGGAGATGCAGTTACTACTGCTACTAGACAAAATATAGATTATATTTCATCAACCTTAATATGATGGCAATTTTTGTCCACTTGGGCTTACTGCCTGTAGTTCAATGGCAGAAAAGACAACCTTTCCAGAGCATTTTTTGACATGCATATATTTACTGTTATTTACTGCTACAACTAAATACCAGAACAAGATAGTAAGTTAGGTTCAAAATACTTTCCATAAACCTTTGCAATTAACAAAAAATTCTACAATCTCGTCACAGCACAGTATTCGAGATGGAGAAATGGCAGTTTCAGGCCAAGGCAAATCCTTGTTTTGTTTTGTTTTTTTCAGTATATCACAGAAATGCTGCCACTTAAATTTTCATCATTACCAATAGCCTATTTGCCAGTTCTCTCAATTTACAGAACAAAATGCATGGAAAAAGTTGTGGTATTTTGGAACACATCCCTTGCATATAACAAGGACTATCCTTATTAACCTTACCAATCGAACAGCTCCTCCTTTCCCTCTGTTCTTGGCCAGTGTCAGCACCCGCACTTTATCACTGCCATATTTCTTGCTGTAGCTCAGACCAACCTCAGTTGTCTTGTCCCGGCTCCCATCATCAACAATTATCACTTCATACTCGAAGGAGGCATCATTTTCTCTTCTTTTTTCCAGGTACCCCATGCATTCTTCCAGCATTATTGGTACTAAAATGGAAAAGTATAGTTGCAATACGCACCATTAAACCAATTACACATTACACTTAAATTAACAATTTAATGTTTTCAGTCTCTCAAGACAACAGTCTTGATACCATAACATATTGTAAAAAACACCCCAGATGTTACAAAACTCTGGATAATACCATACTTATTACACACAATCCACAAAATTGTCTTTATTATGGTATACATTTACTATAAATGACAATAAAAATCAACTGTCAAAAGTGATACACTGTATGTACTTCATCATATACTCCAAGTACAGTCATATTTTTATAGGCATATTTGACAATAACTATAATCACTTATTCTAATGTGACACCTCAGCTGATGGCCAAGAGAAGTCATATTGGAGGGTTCATTTGTCTAGTAAACAAGAAGACTCATTCCTACCTCATAACTACAACTCACTGTACTTCTTGCAACCAGAGCTTAGTATTCATGTTGTGGGAGTTGCTCATCTCCATCAGTTGAAAACAAACCAACTATAAGAAACCATACATATGTTGCTTGAAGAAAAAAATACAGAAACTGAATTACAGATGTAAAATGATGCCATGCTGCACAGTCTAGAGTAACAAACTCTGTGGCTTAAATGTTTGGGTAGCTTAGCCCTGGGTCCCTATACTGTATTCCTGATGGGACAATAAAGAACTGGATGAAAGAAGACAATAAAAAATACACTGAAACTTCCACTCACATCGGCTTTCTTCATTATATGCTGGAATAATAACAGAGAGAGATTTTGTGGGTTGATCTGTTATGGACGGGAACTCAACCTCCTTCCCTTCTGACACGTTCTTGAAGAATTTCTCAGAGTCATACTCTTGTATTTCAGGGTATGTCTCACTGATGATGTATATTGCAATGCACAGCTGAAAAAAACAAATATATAATAACATACCTATGACTACCAGTACATGATTTACATAAATTGGGTGGACAGTAATTTAAGCTGGTATGCCATTTCCAGAATTCTGGCTTTTCCACAATACAAATTCAACACCATTATCAATGAGATCTCATTAAACTTAAAACTACATGGTGGTTGCCAGGATAAGTTTTTAAAAACATCACTGTACTAAAGTGGATAAGGTGAGTGTTTCTGCCCTCCTCACTATGACGGTCTCTCTCAAGTTTAAATAAACCATTTGGTGTAAACCAACTATAATAATAGATGTCATAGAACCAACAGGGTTAAGGCATATGCACTTTCAAAAATAAACACAAATCTGATCATGTTCTTCACCTGTTTTAATAAAAAGTAATGAGCTGATTTCACCTAAGTGGTGGATGGATGTGGTAAATGAATGTGTGCTGTAGAAAGGTCTAGGTTTGTAAACACTATCAGACCTGGGGATATTTATACTTCTCAAATTAAACACATGGTACTTCATTTCTTTAACTGATCTTCCTAACCTTTTACTCCACCTACCTTCATCCTCCACAGTCCACAGTGATCCTTTACTTCAAACATTCTAACATATATCCTGATCAAGGAAGGGAATAAACTGCAATTATAATGCAAATGTGTAAACTTATATGATGAAATCTTGGGAGTCAGCTTGTAACACTCACTATGTGCAAAGTCCCATCTTGTCACAAACCATGCTTGATTGGCTACAGTCAGGTACTGTACTGAGGATGATGAACAAGCCAGACAGTGTCAGCAAACATCAGCATGTTTCACTATAATACATGTCTCTACCTAACTTCACTGAATGCAATCAACACAAGGAAACATCCACATATCACCATTTAGTGTAACTGGTAGGACATCAAGATACCATTCTCCACCGTCCATCTCACCATCTCATGTCACCACTGTCCTCTATTGCCTCCACCCTCCAGTTGGGTTCATGAATACATAAATCCAGTGGAGAAACACAGACAACAGCATCACCATGCTTGGCCTGCCATTATCCCCACCCCCTCGACCCTCTCCCATAACCACTCTCCACCCACACTCTGACAGCCAGAAATGTCCCACCACATGTGTGTTGGAACTGACTCAGTGTCTTTCTTTCATCTTTCTGGACCTCTGTATTACTGCAAGTAATTCCAGAAATAGTTTCTGCACAGATTAAAAGAAAAATTTGGCATGAAATAATATGCTATGAACACTAACTTATTCTCTGATTTATGCCAACTTTCACTCTAGCCTTGCTACAAGTTACACATAGTACAGTATTTAGGAGGTTATAAAGTACTTACAATTATAAAAGCAACTACAGCTGCTCCCAGAAGATAAGTAAACAGTGTAATGATATCCATTTTCTCATTCCAGGAGAATCCCTGTAAAATATATGATAATTACTTTTACCATAAACACACAAACTTGTCTTACAACCATCTACACTAGTTAGCTCCTTCACTATGCTGACATCTTTTATTCTGTTCTTGTTATTCAGCCTTGGACAGACTCTGTGAATAAGAGGAATTAGCTACAGCCTTCACTAACCTTTTCACTACTAGAGGTCTGTCTTAAGTTGAATAAAACTGCCTGACATTAGCTAGAACAAAATGAAAAAGATGTTCTTGGGCTAAAGGGTTTAATACCATAGCTAGTTAACACGTGAACACTTAGAACTCCACCTGACACTGGAGACAAGGATTTACAATAATATACCTCACCAGTTTATAGTTTTTCTGCTCACACATATAGTACCTGGTATGTGTGGTTCAAAGCATTCACATCCGGTGGGTAAGTTCTACCTGGCTGATGACCAAGCCCTGTATTTTTCATGAGCTGAGGAGGCTTTCTTAAACTCTTCCTAAGCCATTATTTTACATTCTGTACCTTATAATTTTCTTCCACGTTACTGATGTCTTTTTGACGTTGCCATGAACTGCCTAAATAACAAAGGCTACACCACAAGTTAATATCAATGTATCATATGCAGATCTAAACTGACAAGACTATATAACATTGGACTTCTTTCCCTCCTGAAACTAAACAGTAGACAAAGACTAGGAGACCTCCCATTAAATATCTACCTGTCTACAGGCTGATGCCATAATCTCTCTGGGGTGGCTGATTGTCTCTGAGTTACAGTAGTTGTTTTACAGGGAGGGGCACTAATTCTCAGCCAACCCACTTGGTGACATGTAGGGAACACATATGGGTTGGTTTTATGTTACCACCCGGCATTGTAATTGGTTTCCTGCTTTACAGGAAACCATTAGGCTAGTCACTCAATGTAAAGCCACCTGAATGGGAAAGAAGTTTAATAAAAAGTGATGGGAAAGATGGGAGAAACAGGAAGATTAACAAATACTAAAAATTTCATCAAAGATTACATTTCATACTAGTATTATTTAGCTGAAAATGCCCAAATGCTGCAGAAAACGCTAATATATTACTAATGGCACTAAAGTTAGATTTTTGTTTACTCTGGAAGTCAGTTCCTTCTGGGTAACAGGTCAATTCAACCCCAACATCCATTCGTTCCCAAGCTGTTACAGTAAGGTCAGAAGATATTATGCTAGGTTAGGTTAGGTTGTCAGATAATGCTGTTAGGTTAGGTTAGGTTGTTGGATATGTTCAGGGAGACTTGATCAGGTTAGGCTAGTAGGGATGAAATAAATGGTGACTGACTGCCTTGGGGGATGAATCAACCTGAAAGCCCTTGAGGGAGGGCTGCCATTTTGTCAATGCTTGCATGTAAAACTAATGAAGCTAAATAAGTCAACTTTGTAATTACATTTATCAACAACTTGTAAAGCTATCACTGTCATTAAGTTGTTGTTTATTCAGAAAATATAAAAATGTGAATTATATGCATGGGAGTTCTAGATTTTCATTTCGAAACTGCTTGAAGGTAGAAAATAATCATTACAGTATTAAGCTTATACACTAGGTAGAACATCATCACATCCCAATAAAACTAAAATTCAAATACAAATACTTACTGTATTTCCATACTCAAGGTACACTACATTCCCCTCTCAGGAATACTGACCACTTTTGGAGTACCTATACATAAGGACTCTAATCATGCTTTTCAATTTACTCACTATATTTTTCCATTTTCAAAAAGTTATAGGACAAAATGTAAGACAGCTCTCTTTACTGACATGATTTTGTAACAAGGATTATGGTACATTTTATCAATGTATAACTCACATAGCAAATTCTGCAGAAATAAACAGTATGATACTAAGAGTAATAAGGTTAGATTTGCTTACACCAGCAGTACCACCCTACTTGGAAAAACAAATTGATTCAGATCCACAACTCATTCATCCTCAAGTCATCAGGAGAGATTAGAGTAGGTTAGGTTAGACTAAGATTGGGTATGTCAGATTAAATTAGGTTAGGCTAGGTTAGTAAGGATGAAACGATTGGGGAAGAGCTGACCTTGGGGCCACTCTGATCTGAAAGCCAAACACCGTGGACTGTCATGTGGTGTAGTCTATGTGTAAAATTGATGAGGTTGTATAACTTACTGCTTCAAAGTTACACTTTCCTGCAACTTTTCAAAGCTATCTCCATGATAATTGGGTTATAGATAACTGAGAAAAAAAAAAAAAGTAAATTATACGCATGGGAGCTCTCCTACATTTTCACCAAGATACCTAGCCAATGGTAATTAGTTCCGTGTTGGCTTTCACCAGTGACGCAAAACTACACGCACACGTTAGATACTGCGTAAGTAACTGCGTGTGGTAATGTTATATCATAATTCATTTGATAAACGACACAACTGTATACGACAAAACACAATTACATTAGTTTGCCATGCAGATGTAAACAAATCGTGTAAGTCCTCATATTACATCATATGCAAAATTACTCACGTATCCGAAGGTGTATTTGTAGACTCACTTTTAAGTCAACATCCTCGTCAAGTATTGCTTAAAATACTTAAACACAAGCAACAAAATAAGCTCAGACGGCTCATCCACTCACAGACCTCCACCTGCCCGGCCCGCCTCTGTGATTTAGTTAGGGTTGCCATAAGCATCGCAAAACTTGACCATAAACATTGCTACAATGTCCAACGCAACAGTTTCAGGAAATAACACGAACACCTGCTAAACTCGATAGAATATTGCCAAAGCTTTTTAAAAATCATAAGAATATTGTTAATGACGGTAAAAATATATACAATATAGCCAACCTTTCGACGCTAGATTTAAAATATTGACGCTAAATCTCTAGACCTAGCAAAGAAAGAGCTAACTTGGTAACTTCGGGCTCAGCTGACATCCACCCCACGCCGTCCCGATCCCTTCATTTATCTCAATTTGTTGTCTTCATAACAAAGCTCATTACTTACATTACTTACATTTTATTCCTTTGCAACGTTATACAGTGTATGCAGTCTTTAATTTCTAGATATATTATCCTCCTGTTTTTAGTATGTGATGACAAAGTTAATGGGGAAACATCTCACTTTGACGTTTGTTAAGATTTCGTACGAGGTGACCGCGTTGGATGGTTGCTGTTTACTGATGCAACACGTGTCCTGACAGCTGTAATATTATGTCAGCGACAGCTGGACGACTAGAACATCCACACATTAAGTCAAGTCTCCTTTGGAAACACATGTTTAGAAATAATATCGAGGCTACACTATAGTACATACTAGGGTGGCCCTTTCCATAGCGAAGGACATTGCACAGCAACTATGCACTGGACATTGCATGGAAACCATAACCTATACAAGTCTTTAGCTAGGCGCCGCATTGTATAAGGGGTGATATGTTAACTAGAGGATCTTCTGCGTGCCAGGTCCTATCACACGAAGGCATGCACACACGAACAGAACAAGCGCCACTGGCATCAAAGGTCGCAGTAAAACGACCACCCAGTATGATTCAGTCCACAACACTCCGATGGCAACATAATTGTGCTGCACGTAGCGTTTGTTCTACGTCGGCTATATGTCTCCGTGTGATAGGGCTTTCACCAGTGGCTCCTCTTCCACCCTGAATTATACCTTCGCACCTTTATCAACGTCTTGTGTTGTGCATCCCATGTGGGCCCTCTCCTCCCACCCATCTCTCTCATACATTCCCTCGTCAAACTCTCACTCCTGTACAAGTGCTGAGATCAATCTGATTTTAGTTAACAGAAATCAGGGTGTGAGTGACTAATGCTTTCATCTGCCAGAACTAGGCTACTTATATCATGATCAATAGGCCCGCATTCACGTAGGTTAAGGAAACTTCCTAATACCTCTTCCTAAGCGATTTATTTTGCTTTATATACTTTACTGTCGTCTTTTGTGTTGCTGAAATAATCCTAGTATCGCCATGCTCTGCATAAATACGGCACAAAATTGTATTAACTAGCCGGATCAAAAACAAATCTCTGAAGAAGAGGTATTAGAGAGCCTTTTTTAACCAAAGAGAAAACGTGTCTATGCATGAAGTTTGTTGTGCATGAAATTTGACATTTAGTTATGCGATGAACGTCCGTGGTTATTGATCAACCCTCCAGTCTGATAACACCTACCATCAAATGAGTTAGGGGTCTTTGTCAGGTGAAAACAAACCGACTATAGCTTATTAATTATTCTGGGAAAGTCGTGCCGGAGGAAGAACTGGAAGCTCAAAAACCGGCCTGTCCAGTCTCATAGCGGGACGTCTGACAGTCCTAGTGCATACTAACAAGATCATTAATTGAATCTTACCTTTATTTGCGATGCGAGATTGGTATATGCAAGCAATGAGTGTTTAAAAGTTCTTGCTGTTTACAAAAAGTTTCGAAATCAACCATCGCCACGCTTAAATTGATCAGCTTGCAGTACCCATCTACTGTACATGCATCTTGCCATCACCCCCCACCTCCATCAACAATACATACCCATCCGTCCCGCCCACTCCTTTCCAACCACTCATTTTATTTTAAGTCTCACTCCTCCCCAGCACTAAGATGCTGAGAGAATCTGTGTCCATCGCCAGTGTCATTCTTTATATAACGTCCGTATTATTAACTATAGCTATACTTGTCCCATACTACCCCCATTACTTGACAGCATATTCCCGATGTCTAATGCTCTTCGGCACTCGGAGAACGTAACACCAATCAGTGCACGCAGTGAGTGTGGGGTTGTAGGGGAGGGGGGGGGGCTAGTCATCTATCTCTGCGCAGGTAAAAAAAAAAAAAAAACTAATTTGATGGATATCTTGCTCCTTTTGTGGGCAGATATAGTAGGTTAGGTTAGGTTAGTGACTGGTCAGTGTAGTCACTAACCTAAGCCACTACAATTGTGTACCTACCCACAGAAGGAGCAAGTTATCCTTTAAACTAGTTTTCTTTATTTGTGCGGGGATAGCTGACTAGACCCTCCCTCCCCAACAGCTCTACATTGAGGCACTGTTCCCCTCTGGGGCAGTGATCGAGGCCACCGAGAAAAAGATGGCCTGGGCGCTCAGACGTCACTGAGCCGTGACGTCAGAGCATGTAGTGGCCTCGCCTGTACTCACTGCATGCGCTGATTGGTTTTAATTTCTCCTAGTGCCAAATAGCAATAGACATCAGGAATATGCTACCCGACACCTTGCCCAGCTCACGCACATGAGCCTTTCTACCCATCACACTTTTTTTTCTCTCTCTCCATCTTAAATAAATCATTGCCACGCCCAGACTGACCGATCTACATGCCCTTATAGGAAGTCGCGCATCCACCCAACTTCCCGTTTCTCTTCACCCGAGAAAGAGAGAGAGAGAGAGAGGTCTTCCACGTACAGGCAGGGACAAAACTTCGCATATTTCACCTTTTTCCAGCTCTCAGATTCCTCTACTGGCTGATACTCCAAAACTGAGAGTGTGGTCTGAAAGTAGCAAGAATATGATAATTAAAAGTACATGACTGGATTCACTGGGTCAACAGATTTTCCAAAAACACTGATAAATCTCTCTCACTGGAAAGATGGTTACGCAGGGACTTTTGATATTCCAGTAGGGTCATTCTACCGGTCCAGGCATTTTTTTTCCCCCCTACCTGGTCGGCCATTATTTTCTAACGGTGCTAGATTGTGAATGAGGGAGGAGTGAATGAATGAGTGGAGAGTGAAAAGTGAGTAGGACTCGTGAGTGGGAAGTTTATTTGTGGTGCGGAGTGAGTGTATGAGCCACTGAATGATTGAGCAGTGAGTGAATGAGTGAGCGGGGAGTGAGTGATGATTCTAAGAAGAGGATGCGTGAGTGAGCAGTGAGTGGAGACTGAGTGTATGAATGAGCAAGTGAGGGAGTATATAAATAAGTAAGTGTCGAGTCAGGAGAGTGAGTGAAGCAATTAACTGAGTGACTGAATGAGGAACGAGAAAGTGAGTGAATAAGCGGTGAGCGAGCTGGTGTATGAGTGAATCAGAGCGAGTGACTGGGCACTGAGTGACTGAGAATAGAATGAATAAGTGAGTGGGGAGTGTGCAAGTGAAAGATTCATTGAGGGTGTGGCGTGGGTGAGTGGCATACGTAACTTGGGATTTTCATAATTGGGTGGAAAAGGAGTGGCGGGCGTATTTCAGGGGTGCCAGAACCACACTGGCTATACCAATGCCGCCCATCCCCTCTCATCTTTGGTCTTCATCTTCCCCTTTCCCCCCTCTACTTCTCTTAAACTATCCTACTCTCCGTACTCTTCACATAGCCAAACCGTCTAAGCGTATTTCTTCTAGTATTTCTAGCACATCCACATTAACATCACAGTGCTCCTTCATTCCTCATTTCTGTTTCTAACCACGCAACCACATGCTCACACACTTCCCATTTGTACCGCGTTTTTTTTTTTTTTTTATCCAACAGGACTCAAGCTTCACTTCATAATTATGTTGAGAATAAATCACAGTTGTGCCATACAGTGACTTTTGTAACTCCATGTTCAGTTCCCTTTTCTTGTCACTGCTCTTGGGGACCAGACCCAGAGTCACTTTCCTGTACAGAAAAATGACTTGCAGGGAATCACTTTCCATAGGTACAGATAAGCAACCCAGGTTAGTTATTTATAGGTAAAGAAAAGCAATCCAATTAAGTATTCTAGTTAGAAGTGACCTGGGCAAGTTTTCTATAGGTTCAGAAAAGCAGCATGGGTCACATGTCTAAAGGAATAGAAAATCAGCCTGGGTTTTTTTTTTCTATATATAGGTAAAGAAAAGCTTTGCAGGTCATTTTTCTGCAGGTGCAAAGTGACCCAGATGACTTTTCAACAGGTACAGAAGTGACCTGGGTCATTTTTCTATAGGTACAGAAGTAACCTGAGTTAGTTTTCTGGTACAAACAGAAATGTGATCAGGACCAGCTCTGTACAGGAATAGAGGAGCGAACTTGGTCAGTTATCTATAGGTATATAAATGCAACCAAGGTTAGTTTTCTACAGCTGTAGATATGCAAACTGAGCCCAATTTGTATAGATATAAAGTGACCCAAGTTATATTTTACTAGTTAGGGAAAATTACCCAGGTCACTTTTCTAAAGGTGCTGATAAGCAACGCAGGATAGTTTTCTACAGTCTGGAGAGGGCGACCCAGGTCATTATACTATAAGTATAAAGATGCAACCAAGTCAGTTTTCTATAGGTACAGAAAAGCAACCCAAGTCAGTTTTCTATACTGTATTTCTAAAAAAGCGACCTATGTCACTTTAGGTACAAAAAAGCAACTTGGGTCAGTTGTCTATAGGTACAGAAAAATGACTGTTTTGCTTTCTATAGGTATAGCATAGTGACCTGGGTCAATTTTCTATAAGTACGGACCACCAACCCAGGTCACTTTTCTTCTGGTATTGAGAAGTGACCCAGGTCAGTTTTCTCTCTCTCTCTCTATATATATTTAAAAAGACCCAGGTCAGTGGCTAAGTGACTGTGGCCACTTTTTTATAGGTATAGCCAAGCAACTCATGTCAGTTTTCTATACAGAAGAGTGACACAGGTCACTCTTCTACAGGCACAGAAAAGTGACCTGGGTCAGTCATGCATGAGGAAAAGTAATCAGGTTTGTTTCTACTGTATATAGAAAAGTGGCCTAGGTAATTTTTCTAAGCAGAAATGTGGCACAGGTCAGTTTTCTATATAGAAAAGCAGCAGAGGTTACTCGCCTATAGGCACTGAAAGTGACCTCAGTCAATTCCATTTTCAGTAAAGAAAAGTGACACAGGTTTGTTTTCTATACAGTAAAACTGCCCACGTCAGTCTGGGGTCAAGTGGCCTCTGACATCTATAGCAATAAATTTACAAAGAAGCATCATTTCATTCCTTGCCTGTATGGCCACGGTCAACCACCTCCACCCCTGCCAACACACCCAAGAAAGGGACTTAGTGATTATCATCATAGGGGATGAATTGGACATACAGTATTACTTTTTCCTCTGTCGAGCCATAAGACGTCATCAACAGATGAGATGTATCATGTGGAGAACATGACCCCACCCAGGCCCCCCCTCTTCTGGTACGATGCTTTGCCACCCTCCCTACCACCCTCCTGTATGATGCCTTTCATGGGTTAGTTTTTTTTTTTTTTTTTTACTTCCACAGTGTAAATAATGTATGACAATGACATTAGAAAATATTATTCATAAGTGTCATGCAATAACAGGTGACATGCAAAAAGTGGGCAACAGTGGTGTGTAATTCACAAAAGTATGTGGTAAAATAATGTGTGTGGTAGTGATGTGTATATATGTATGACAGTGATGTGTATATTTTTACAATGTGTATATAGTATTTGTAAATGCAGTATTTGTTTCTAGAAAAACAAGACTTACATATAAGTGGATATATGATCAGTAATTAGCCTGGACAGAAAATAACTGACTGTTCATGTTTTTTTTCATGAAGTAAGAAATATGAGTAAATTCTCTATAGAAAAATAAGTGTTTTGCACAGTAAGTGATAAGTGCACTTAATAATAATGGCAAAGCAAGGTAAAAAAGAAAAGCAACATTTACTTGTATATAAGACAGATGTGTATATATAGTCTATCTATCTATTGCCAGACGCCTCAATCCCAAACGGGGTGGCCACAAACAAATCGCCTCCATGTCACTCTGTCCCCTGCCATTTCACTACCACGCTCCCAACTCACACTCCCCTCTCTCATATACCTCTCCACTCCATCCCTCCATCTCATCCTCGGCCTCTGTACATATTTTTTTCTACAAAAATAAGCCTTGTATATAAGAAGAAAAGTGATTTCTTTAGTAAAGAGCGTGGATAGAAAATATGCACCTGCTCATATATTATTTTCAGAGTAGAAATCCATCCATCCATTATCCAATCCTATGTCACCCCACAGAGGTGCATAGGAGCCCGGGGATAGGCAAGTTGGTCTTGACATTTAAGATAAAATTAAGATTTATAACAAATATGTGTTTAGCACAGTAGGAGATACACACACTAAGTTATAACAATGAAATATGGTGAAAAAAAAAAAGGGATTTTAGAAAAAGTCTGTGATTTTCATTCAGGGATTATTTATACTGTATTTGGAAGATTATTACCCCCTGCACACCACCGGGCACAGTGCCACTCTGGAATGGCTGGAAAACAGGAGACATGGTAAGCACCACATGTACAGGGTGGCTGAAACATGCTTCATGGCTGGGGATATGTGTGGGGAGGCAGCGCAACAGCAAGAGGGAGCAGTGAATGGCAGCCAGCCTAGACTGCAGTTCCCGTGTGCTCCCGAACGCAACCTCTGCCCGCAGGCAAAAGTTACCTCTATTCTTCACCTCCTAGCTCCTTAGCGATTCCATCTAGCAGCCTGGAGAAAGATGCATTGCAACGAGGAAGGGTTGTTGAGTATTTTGGCAGTTAACCGATTGTTCTACATGGTATGGTTGCTGAGATATGAGTGTGTGACAATGACTGAAACTGGACAATTTCAGCATTTTACCCTGTAAGGAGATGAGATGCTCAGTTTAAACCCCCAAAAGATGTGGGTCAAACTATATCTCTTTGATAAAGAAAAGTTCTTGCAATAATGAGCTTCCAATTCACAGCATCTGTACTCCATCAATATTAACCAACTGCGAAAGGTCTTTCTTGTCAGAATCTTTCTTCTCTTCAGCTTTTCCCCATTCTCCAAGGTTGCCGGCCATCACATCCTTCCACCGGTTTGCCTCAGCTTCCTCTTTCTGAAAATCAATACTTTGGTATCAACAACACATATCAATCTCTCTCTCTCTTAAAAAAAAATAAAAAATAAAATAAAAAAATAAATAAGGATGGGGTGAGGTTGGATGCAAAACAATGGAAGAAAGAAACCACGAATACATGGGAACTATCAACAGCATACCCAATGAAACTAGCATGACACTCATTCACCCATCATCACGCCCTTGGTAACAGGAAGTAAAACAAATTATATTTGGCTGCACCCACCCACGTCAGGTGGGGCTGCTTTCATGGATCAATGCTGCAAAACTATTGTCCATAACTGCCTGCTCTGGCAAACAATTGATGTGGACATGGCCTAAGTCATTTCAGCAGAAGAGCCTGTGACTGCCACCTCTGCACTGCAGGCTAAAGTTTTCTCTTACCAGGATATTTACATTTACTGTATTCAAACCTAACATAATCTGACCTAAAAGCTTACAATACCACACCTCACCCAACCTAACATAAATTAACCTAACCCAGACCCTCCTGGAAAAGATAATGTGCACAAATCAACCATACTGAAGAGATTTGCAAGTTGGGCATTACAGGCCTTTTACTGGCTACCATAAGGCTATTTTTCTTCAGGAAACACTCAAATCCAAAAGGTTAGGAATTAAAGAGGATGACAAAGATAATAGTAAACAATGAGGAATGAATAATTTGTAAGGGATGTGGGACATGCAGTCAACACGTAAGATATTCTTCTTACCGCTCTGTCTTGCCTGGCGAATTTATCGAACATGCCTCCATATAATTTCTTATCTTTCAATTTATCTGCCTTGATCTTTTGGGCACAATTTTTCAGCTGCTGAACTGCTGCCTTGTTGTTTTGGTCAAGATCAAGGCATGTCTGAAAGTCAGCCTGAGCCAGCTCTGCTTCACCCATGTTAAGTAATGCCTGCAACATTATTGATTATAAGGATTAAAAGAAAAATGGTGAAATATAACAGTAATTATCCAGTTCATGATGAATCCAGAAAGACTATCATAAACAAAAGTTTGCCAACAATCTCCTGCCTACACTGTGTCCTGCCTTCCGTGCCTCTTAATCCTACCAGAATGTCATCCAGTATTCTTTCTTTCTATACTCTTTTGTTGAGTGCTCCATTGTGCTACTATATCACATAAAAATTATTCGTGGAATATCTCCATCAGTACAGCCAGCAGAAGAGTGTGGGGAAATTTTTTTTTATGACAGTACATGAAAAATGATATATAATTTAAATCATACTCCAAGTGGCCTTGCAACTTTCATAACATCTCATCTTTAGCAATTCATCCATCCATCCATCATTTTATCCTGTGTTGCACCATGAGGAGTGTAAGAGTCTGGGGCTAAGCAAGCTGGTCCTGACATTTAAGATGAAAGTGACCAGCGTCACTCATCCATGAGTGGCATTACTTGAGCAATAAACCCCAACCACCCCTTGGATATAAACCTGCACTGGCTCAATCCGATTGGAGTGCCTTAATTACCCACTAAACCACCAGGCACCATAATTTGGTTATATGGATACCACCCAGCATAGTAAATGGTTTCCAGGAGTACAGGAAACCATTTGGCTTGTCACTCAGGGTACAGTCACCTGCAGACAGAATGAAGAGGAAAGAAGGAAAGAAAGACAAAAGAGGAAAGAAGGAAGAGAGGAAAGGGAAGTCACCCAAGAGCACAACAATATCCTCCTGTACCTGTACATAACTAACCAAACAATTTTGATATTAAAATTAAATAATAAATATGCACAAGAATGTTAAGGTGAAATAATGTACCAGTGTGCAAAATAAATTGCTAGGAAAGTAGTGTTATGAAGCATCTTACACCACCTAGAATACACTTTTTTCCTTAAGAACATCTGGTTGTAATCTAGGCACAGCTGGACAGCAAAAGTACAGTACTGAAGAAGGTGTCCAATCCCAAAGATCCCATGTCAATTCAGTATACAGTATATATGAGAGTGGAGTGAGACGTGCAAAATTTTATTCATTTGTTTTTACTTCCCTGTCGTAAAAAAAAAAAAAAAGTAATTCAGTGTTGTTCAGGAGGTAGGGAGGAGTTACTTCAAAAGTGCATGTTCAGTTGCTTGCTGAGACTGACAGACAAGTAAAGGAGAAAGGGCTGTCAGAAAAGGCAGCATATGATGAGGAAAGCCAGTTTCTAAATACAGTAATTAAATAATTAACCACTTCACAAAGATTATGTGTTTCTAATTCTTGGCACTGTCAGATGATTTTACATGGCTTAAGAAAAAAAACATATTTATCCCTTCAATACACAATGTTTCTTTTAAGATGATTACAGCTGCCTGGTGCTATCAAGAATACAATATAAAATACAGTACATTACTAGATTAATAAATGTAAACCCCAACCTGTCCTCTCCTGAAGTATGCCTTAACACAGCAGCGGTCCATCTCCAGCGCCTTGGCTGCATGGTCACGAGCACGGGTGTTATCATTCAGTTTCAAGTATGACATGGCAAGGTTCAGATACCCTGCTAGTAAAATGGAGTGACACTCTGCTTTTTCTGCTTCACTCAAACCTGAAATACAGGCAAAAATCACCAGTGTACAGCATATCAGTGTTAATCACACACCATCACTATCCTCATCCTAACCTCCATTTCTCACCTAATGATGAAATAAGGTCTACGAAACAAGAGAAAGCACAAACGAGGGAGAACTATCAACAGCATGCCCAGTAAGACAGGCGAGACACTCAATCACACATCATTCAAGTACCCAGAATCTTGGTTCCACTTCACAGTCCTAAGCTACATTACTCTCACACCAAAATACAATACTTGTATTATTCGGTGAGAATCAGGTACTTTCCCTTATAAAAAAGTAAAAATACTTGTTCCATAATTCTTGAAATTTGTTACAAAATCTGAATACTACACCAAAGATCAATACCGAATTCTTTTGGTGGATGAAAAACCCTTCACTGTGAATAAGAACTAACATAAACAAGCCTGAGAAAGGTTAGTATGACAGGTATTCCATTAACCACTTAATTTAATGAAGTAATTTGTATTTTATTATATTCTTGTTTCTCCAGACAATTCTATTCAGTTTTGAAGAGACTTTCTAAACAGAGAGGTTAGATATAGCTTTCCTTAATCTGTTCATGACAAGAAAGGTTTACCCAAAGCTAAGTACCTCAACTGGGATAGCAGAAGAAAATCAATAATGATGTTCCTGGAGAGAAGCATCAAATTCTTTACACAACGTATACTGGTATATGATGGAGGCTACCCATCGTAAGAGAGTGACGACACTATATACTGATAAATGTCAACTTTCACAAGCTCAAAAAGAACCTACTGAGTAATAACTTTTCCAATAATATACCACACTTCCCTTGTTTACATCCTACCTGGCCTCATCATCCTGTCCTTGCATCTATCACTCTTCCCTCCAACCATATCACTATCATATGGTGAGGGCCATGCCTTGTCAGTCTTTTGCCTAACACACCCTAGAGATTATGTGAGGACTGACTATTATTGTTACTTTTTCTAAGTGGCAAGTCCCATCACCACCAGCTCAAGGCAGACAGGGCTGAAGAGTGGCAATGAGGTAACTACATGAGGGACATTTAGATGGCAGGGTCATCACCAGCAGGGAAGATGATCAAGAGGTAAGGGAAGTTATCTGCTGTATGGAAAGCCAAGTTCAATCCCAGGCTAGGACAGGGAATAGTTTCATTATTTAAATTTCATTAACCACTTAACCGTGGGCCGTCACTTTTGTGGCGCTCGGTGGCAATGGCTCGAGCCTTGGGCCGTCAGTTGGGTGCCTCTTTGTTCTTTTTAAGTAGCCGGGGCTTTCAAGATATATTTATATATAAAAAATTTTAGGAGAAGCCTGAGTGCTATTTATATCACTCAGGCTAGTTTTAGCCAATATTTTAAAAAAGTAAGTCGGAGCGCGAATTACCACCAGCGGGAAGTGCCAGGACCGCCTCCCACAACCCCACGGTTTAGAGATTAAAGCACTCTTATCTTCCACAAGATCCATCAAACTCATAAAAACACTCCTACTAATACTATGACAACAGCCATGAACAGAACAGCCTCAGTATGTATTCAATGTGGTCAACGGATTTTAATGCCGATGCGGTGACATGCTGTTGTAGTGCACATAGCAGGTCTGTTAGGCCTTGCGGAACAGACTATCAAGTTTATGCCAAGAGGTGGATACATCTCTTGTAATGGTTGACAGGTCTCCTAAGTTGAATAAATTAGTCTGAGGTTAGCATACATTAAAAAAATAAATCCATCCATCCATCCATCCATCATACTATCCTATGTCGCCACATGAGAAGCGCAGGAACCTGGGGCTAGGCAAGTTGGTCCTGACATTTAAGATGAGAGTGACCAGCCTCACTCATCCCTGAGTGGCATTACATGAGCAATAAACCCCAACCATCCTTTGGATACAAACCTACATAGGCTGAATCCGATGGACACCTTAATTACCCAATAAACTACCAGGCACCATAATTTGGTAAGATGGTTACCACCCAGAGTAGTAAATGATTTCCTGGTGTACAGGAAACCATTTGGCTTGTCATTCAGTGCAGAGTCACCCATAGGCAGAAGGCAGAGGAAAGAACAAAGGAAAGACAGAAGAGGAAGTGATAAGGTAAATAAACAGAGATAAAATAGTGTCATAACTGAAGGGATTAACTATTTTCTGTACAAGAATCTGTACCAATATCATGCTGTAAAAAATATGGCACTGTACAGTGTGGAAAGTAATTATATGAAAAGTATCAGGAGTTATGTGGAAAGACAGACAGACAAATGAGGTAGTTCTGAGGCATTGTAGTGTTTGTGAATGTGCTGGAAAGTGCAAGGAGGAGCACTGTGAGATGACTGGTCATGTGGAAAACATGGGCAATGAAAGACATAATAGATTTTACAGTACATGAATAAGTGGAGGGAGGAAGGGGCAGAGGGAGACCAACGAAGAAATGGCGGGGCAGGGCGAAGATGTACAAGTGAGCATGGGGGTTGAGATGTAAGTAGGGTAACCTGATGATGGACAGCAAGGTGATGTGGAAGCAATTTATGTGTGGCCATCTCCTCTGGGATCAGGGCAACTGGCTACTGATGGTTAAATAGATAAACAGATACAGAACCTTTTCAAAAATATACCTACTTTCATCATACTATTATAAAAAAACATTAATCCCTTTGTTAATTGGCAAGTCTCCTGAGCTGAATAAATTAGTTTAATATTATCTACACAAAAATAAAAACAAGGCTCAATGAAATGAAAAAGTTATGTCGCCTCTTCATCATGGCAATTTTAGTTTTCTATGCTAGCTAAAGCCTCATGACTTTATTGAACTGAAAATATGTCACAGGACCATGAGAATATCCTATTCCAGCTAACACCTGACAATGTTATTCAGCTGAGAGTGAGTCACAGGAAATTCAGTGTTAATATCTGTAATGTCACTACTAGCCCTCTCATGGTGAGGACTATCTAGTACTGGTATTCTATTCCATCTAACACCAAACTATTTTAGTCAGCTGAGGGTGAATTACATATACATGAGACCATCAATTTCTTTTTGCACAAGAAATATACCAACCATTATCATACTGTAAATAATCCAGCACTCTCTTGTACTGCTTGACTGCTAACCGATATTTCTCCTGCTTGAAAAACTCTGTTCCCCGGTCCTTGCAGATTTTGGCCTGGTCTAATTTTTCGCTCTGGTCCATCTCCCATGATTCACGTGCCTTCTCAAAGTTTTTCAGCTCGACCTCATATTGAAGAATTGCTCCCGGAGGAACACCTATAGATCTATTTCCTGCAGATCCGAATGCATACTGCCAAGTGAAAGCGCCATGAAGTTAGTCCTTCTGGCAAGTATGGGATGTGTTCCATATTATAAGTTTTTCAGTACAACTGGAACTGTACTGCAAATTGGGAAGAACTGCCAAATACAAGCAATCCTCACTGTTAGCCAGGGATGTGAGACTCTGAGAGGCATGTCATAAGCTACTGAAAATGCCTTCTGGAATGCAATAGCAGGCAAGGAGCTAATTATGTTTCATCATTATGTCTTATAATCTGTAACCTTCTTTCATACATACAGACATCTATATAATTTCATTATTATATCCAGTATTGCATGAGAGCACATGCATTACTCTCAAATTAATGTATGTGTTAGTCAACCAACATTTTTTTTTGCAATATATTACACTACATAAAATTAAACAAACACAACTTACACAGGGAGTCCTAATTATAAGTCAGGGATGGTTGCAATGTATACTAAGTTTGTCCATGCAATCAGAAGAGTACTTCAGTGATAATGGCAAATCAGTACTATGACTAGTAATGAAGCTAACAAGCAAGTTTTCTGTTATGCATGACTTCATACTGCAGCAAAACAAAATGTCAAAAACATGAATTATAATGAGGGATTCCTGTATTACAATGTTTATTCATTACTGTATACATTATGTTACCCCCCCCAAAAAAAAAAAAATATGGCACAGTGAGGTTTTAATACAAATACATTTATTTAAAACTACTGTATTGTACACCAACCTTTGGTGATAGCTGAATTGTCGACTTTTCTCCTTTCTTAAATCTTTCCAGCGCCCTTTCCAGCCCTTCAGGAATATTGTGCTCCGTTCCTTCACCCAGAGGAAATGTAACCTCTCTCTCATCAAATACGGTGCCATTTACTCTACCAATAACATGAACTGAAACAAAGGTACGAGATATATCTTTTCACAATTATTATTACTGCTACTACTATAATCACCAAGTTATCACAATTTTCTATGATAAGGGACAGGGCAAAAATAAAACATTTTATAAAATGCTACAATTATTTTTATATAACATTAATTCTGTCAAAATGCTCAGTTCTAATATTCATAAAATGCTGCTTCAACAATAAGCTGTTCAGTCAACTGTCAAGTTATAAATTTCCTCATCAATATCTTACACTCAGTTCGAGTATTCATCTTCTTCTTCTTCTTCTTTTTTTTTTTACCTACCAGATTCCATTTTTTATTTTCTTTATTCATTCATCATATCAAGCCACTTTAATATACAGCAGAGCACCTTCCTCATCATCCATGTTACATCCATTTTATCAGGTCAGATCACAGCACAGAGCTAGAAATTGAGATAATGTACATTTTAATCTATGTCAGTCATGGAAAGATATTAATGGGATTCACTATGTATAGATTTTAGTGTTACTGCTCCTTCATAAGCCCACTTGCATATCATTACAAATGGACTTGCTACTGACAAAACACCATACTATATGAAATTCTCCAATCTCAAATATTATGGGCATGTAGTGACCTACCTGTGGCATGAAGTTGAGCACAGTAAATCCACCTGTTAGCATGCCAAGAATACAAAGAATGCCAGGCCTCACAAATCACACTGACTGTGCAATTCTCAAAGCTCAATACATTAAAAAAAGAAAACCTTACTCCATATTTTTCAGTTCCTATGACATATCTGCTTACTTATTTTGCTTATGACTTGAACCCTTCTGGGGACTGTTAAACTGGGGTATGTCTTGACTCAATCTAATCTTGGTGACTATTGTTCTGCTCTCACTATTTCCGTTCATCATTTTTCAAAACAGACCATTTACCTGCTCCTTAAATAACTCCAATTTGCTAACATTCTTCCAATTTCATCCCTTACATTTCCACACTTTCCTCCACATTTGTTCCTACATTTTCACTCTCCCCCTCCTCCCTCGTTTCGTTTCGTTTCATTTTTGAAGGCTTCAACCTGCTTGCATGCATCCTCCCTCCCCAACAAAAAGCTTCCTAAAGGAAAATAAACTCACAATAACCTTTCAACATTTCTTCACTTAACATATTCTTCCTTCTCTTAACTTTACACATTTCTTTTACCAAATTTACTAGGCAAAAAAAATTCCCAACTCTGTAACCACTTCTCCTTCACACACACACACACATACACACACACACACATGCACAAATATGTCAAAGGCCAAGCTTGGTACTGTAACATCATAAGTCCTCCTATCCTACACTATTATTTCAATCACAGACTGTTAGCTTACCTGTAACCAATGCACCATCATTAGGTGTTAAATAGCCTTCTCCAGCAGTCAATATTCTTCGAATAATACCTCCATCTTTTTTAGAACTAAGATCTTCACCACGCCAGTCCAACAATTCAATCTGTGTAAAGAGACAATTACAGAGAATAATGCAAGAGCTCAAACCAACAAATTATCATCATCCTCTCTCTCTCTCTCTTTTTATACCTAAGGACAGGATAAGGAAGGATCCAGAAAACATGGAGAAAGAAATCAGCACAGAGGGAGAACAATAAACTACTTAGCTCTGAGAAATAGGCCAAACACTCTTTCACACATCATTCAGGCCCCCACAGCAATTACAAAGAATAATGCAAGAGCTGAAATATATTGTTTATGAGCATAATAACTTAGGCCTGTGGTGTTCATTATTCTTTGGCTACATTCAATTTTCTTGGATAGGTCAAGTTTGAGCTTTTGTTTTCAAAGTTTTAATTCCTTCAGTCTGATGAGTCATTTCCCATTTTATTCGCATTAACACCAAACAATTCTGTCTACTTAAAGAGAGACTGTTTCAAACTCCTTGGGTGAGATATAGCCTTCATTGTTGCTAGGGTGCCCTTTAAAGCTGAATATCACCATCTGGTGGTAGGTAGGGTGGGGGGGGGTGATACCAGATTGAAGAACTTGAGATATTGTTGGCTGAGATATGCATCTATCATTAAATGCTGTGTGCTCCACTCAGGAACAGAAGGTCCTGGGGTTAGGCTACTCAGTCCACACATTAACTGCTTCAGTCTGATAATGTACTGTATTTTTATACATCCTTGTCACATGAGTACTGCACTTTCCCCTATATGGAACAGTTCTTTGGTACCTGCAGGAAATCAAAGGTGGGCTCTTGTGCTGTATGGTGATGTGGTGTAGTAATCCCATTACCTTCATATACTATTAAGATGCCTCTTGGTCTTGTAAGTTATGGCACTCCAACCAGGTGTGGTCCACTGACTCATATGGGTCTACTTCCAAAGGGTGGTTAGGGTTCAGTTTTTATATGGTGCAGCTCAGATTAGAGAAACTGGTCACTCTTGCTTTAAACATCTGGACTTCTGAACAGTTTTGCCCCTGGCCCCTTCACTCCTGATGGGGTAATTCACTGGACTGGATGTTGACTGGACTTGGAGTTCATTTACCTGAAGATAGATTTTTTTTTTTTTTCAACTGAAGGGAGTACATATAGACTCAATCACAACTTTTCACTACAAAGAATGAGCAAAACTGTTAAACAAAATAAGTCAGGCAGTATTAAAATGGAAGATGTCACCATACTGAAGGGGTTAAAGGGATCATTAACCCCTACACCACGGGGTTGTCGGAGGTGCTCCATGCCATTCCCGCAGGGATATTCGCACTCCGACTGACTATTTAAAAATATTTGCCAAAAATCAGTTATTAGTCCTAGAATATTACAATTACATATGCATATGGCACATACCTTCAGCTTTCTCCTGGGATTTTTTTAGCACTCGTCGACTACCGTAGAATTTGTGGAGACTTCTGAAGTTGGGTAACTAAGTCTCCACTTTACACTTCCCGACATCCCCTAATCTGAATACCACTGCCAGATATTACCACTAGAAACACTTTTCAATGATTTCCAAGTAGTTTGGAATCCATACTAAAAAAAAAAAACACTGTGAAAGCAATGTAAAATACGAGCGCATACGAGCCTCCCACTCTCGCTAATTCGCCACTGGTGTTCTGTCATTTCTTACTCATATACACACTCACACTTTATTATTTCTAGTACTTTATTACACTTGTAAATATCTACAGTCCTTTACTGCTTCCCACACTATGTTTAGTAGGGGTAGAAGTTACAGGGCCTTTTATAATAGGCGCAAAAGCGGCAGAAATGGATGGGCGTCATTTCACTGAAGGACGAGAGCGAACTGGCTGTATCTCGGTAGTAAAGAACTGAAAATGTCAGCTGCTAATGTATATGCTAGGAAATAAGTCATAGGAAATCTAAACAATACATATAAATTAGGTAGTTCCAGGTGAATATAAATATCACTCAGGCTTCTCCCTTCCTTTCTTATATACATTTATATTACGAGAGTAGCTCATACGGCATATTTCACGGGAAAAAAAAAACAGGGGAAATTAGCAAACGAGTGCAGGTTGGATGTTGCCAAGTGATAATTAGCCAATTCCAGGTGTATGGCACTATCAATTACCTTATTTTTTATATATATAGATATATATTATTTTGTATAAGAATAGGGCATAGGGCTCATTTCAATGGATGAAAACAGTGGAAAAATCCAGGGAAGATTTACTTAGCGCAGAGCAGCTGAGCAGACGACACGAGAGGGTAATGGAGGGGAGGTAGGGAGGGGAGTCTAGAATGGGGGAAAATGGCTAAATTGTCAACAATGGATGGGAGTACTGATGACATTAGCAGCTCTGACTATTGTTGGACATTGGCAGTGCTGATAGATGAAACAAGTCACCACCTGAAAGCCCGGGGGAATTAAAAATAACATAGAGTCACTCAAGTGATGCCCCGTGGTATGATCCATTGCACCCGACCGTCACGAAAGTGACGACCCGCGGTGGGGTTAACTCATTGCTGAGTGGTACCATATTGTGGGATGAATATAATCCAATCACCTTCATGAAGTAGTTCTTCCAAGGAGGGTAGAAAAGTTACAAGAGGATGGGATAAAGGCTGAATATAAAAGGGAAGTGGAGGAGCAATTGGGTAAATATACAGTAGATTGGAGCAGATGGGGGACGTGGAAGATGTGTGCAAGATATTCACAGAAGAAATCTGTGCAGCATGTGAGGTGGTGTGTGGGGTGAAGAGAAGACGAAAGGGAGTTCAGGGAACAGCATGGTGGACGGAAGAGGTGAGAGAGGCTGTGGCACAAAAGAAGAAAGCATATAATGAGTGGATGAGGAACTGGGGGTTCGAAGAAGCTGAGAGACGGACGAGAGAGTTATATGTAGAGAGGAGGAGAGACGTGAAAAGATTAGTAAGAGAGTAAGAAGAAAGTGGATGAGGAATTTGGAAGAAATTTGAGTGCAAAGTGGAGGGAATGTAAGAAAATGTTCTGGAAAGAGGTAAAGAGAGCTAGACAGGGTGCCAATGAAGTTAGTGGGGGTGTGAAAAATAAAAATGGTAGATTACTAGTGGAGAAGGGAGAAAAAGTGAACAGATGTAGAGAACACTTTAATGAACTGTTGAACATAGAGAATGAAAGTAATGCAAGTATAAGTGGCTGGGGAATGGCCGGGAGGAGGAGGATTGTGAGAAGAGAGGAAGAAATCAGTAGGATGGAAGTGGTGGAAGCAATGAAGAAACTTTAAATGGGGAAAGCCCCAGGAGTTCATGGAGTGTGTGCTGAAATGCTGAAGCATGGGGGAGAGATAGTAAAAGAATGGATGTGGAAGGTGTGCAGACTGGCGGGGGAGGAAGGTTGAGTCCCAGAGGATTGGAAGTCAGGTATAATTATTCCCCTGTACAAAGGAAAAGGAGAAAAAGAAGTGTGTGGTAATCATAGGGGCATTTGCCTTGTTAGTGTAATAGGAAAAGTATATGGTAGGATACTTACTGACAGAGTTAGGGAAATAACAAGGAATTAGTTGGAGAAGAACAGGGATGTTTTAGGAAAGGGAAGAGGTTGTGTAGACCAGATATTCATTCTTAGATCTTTAATGGAAAAGTTTCTAGAGAAGGGAAAGAAGTTGTATGCAGCCTTCATGGATCTGGAGAAACCATATGACAGGGTGGATAGACAAGGATTGTGGAAAGTATTACGAATATATGGAGTGGATGGGATGTTGTTGAAGGCAGTGAAGAGTATGTATGGGGGTGCTAAAGCTGCAGTGTGTGTGGATGGCAAACTGAGTGAATCTTTCCATTTGAAGGTTGGATTGAAACAAGGATGTGTCATGTCTCCATAATTGTTCAATCTGTATATGGATGGGGTTATAAAAGAGATACAAGGTTGGGCAGTGGATGTTGGAGCGGCACTAGTGAGAGAAGGCAGTGTTTGGAAACTCCCTGTACTGCTGTTTGCAGATGATACTATGTTGTTGAGTGAAGATGAAGGGGAGCTGAAAGGCTTGGTAGATGAGTTTGTTTGAGAGAGTGTGTAAGAAATGGAATCTAAAGGTGAATGTAGGGAAGAGTAAAGTGATGGTCTTTGAGAGAAGTGAAGCCAGTGAATGTACAGTGAGGCTGGATGGGAAGGATATGGAGAATGTGTGTGCATTTAAGTACTTGGGTAGTGTGATGAGTAAGGATGGAAGTCTGGAGGGTGAAGTGCTTGAAAGGGTGCAGCAGGGAAGGAAGGTTGCTGGTTCGTTGAAAGTAGAGATAAGAAACAGGGAAGTGAGCATGGAAGTGAAAAAGTTGTTACATGACAGTATTGTGATACCAACTCTAACATATGGAAGTGAAGCTTGGACCCTGTTGGAAGGACAGAAGTCAAGAGTGACAGCAGTGGAAATGAGTTATTTGAGAGGAGCATGTGAAGTCACATGGAGAGACGGACTAACAAATGAGGAAGTGAAGGAGCGCTGTGGTGTGGATGTGGACGTGATAGGAAGCGTTAGGAGAAACACATTAAGGTGGTTTGGGCATGTGGAGAGGATGGGGAGTGAAAGACTGATGAGGAGAGTGTATGTGAGTGAGGTGGAGGAGGGGAGAGGGAGGGGGAGGCCGAGGATGAGATGGAGGGATGGAGTGGAGAAGTATATGAGAGAAGGGGGTATGAGTTGGGAGCGGGGTAGTGAAATGGCAGGGGACAGAGTGACATGGAGGCGATTTGTTTGTGGCCACCCCGTGCGGGATTGAGGCATCTGGCAATAAATAGATAGACAGACCTTCATGACTGAACCCAAATGAGCCACATCCAGCTAAACTGCCTTATTCCAATACACTACCCAGCATCCAGTTAAATCAACCTAATATTGTCATCATTCTTATCACTCAATTTCCCATTGTCACATGAGGTGGCAGAGTTAGATTTTTTTTTTTTTTTTGAGACATGGCTAAAGGGAGACAGAACTGCCCAGGTATGGTACAGTCAACAAAATGACCTCTTGCATACATTAACACTCAGGGTCCTATGACTTACTCTCAGCTGAATAAAAATTGTCTGACATTAGCTGGACTGAATGTCAGAGCTATCCAGGCCATAAGAGAGCTAATGGTGACAGTATTAACATTCCCTAGCACCCATGACTCTCTCTCTGATGAATATATTGTCAGGTATTAGCTTGAATAGAATGTTAGAGTTGGTCTGATCATGATGGGGTTAGTTTCTGAACCATGGCTGAAGCATATTGGCCACCTGGTGATGTATGTGCAAATTTTGCCCATGATAATTTTTAGTCTGGGATGTGTTTGAAAATATCACAACTTTTTCCTTACTAGTGGTAGCTTTTTTAACTTGGGTGTGGCTGGTAAATCAATTGTATAAGAAGGAACACTATGTTAAAAGGTAATTCTTCTGAAGACTGTGCATTATAAGAACACATAAAAGGCAACTTGAACTGAGGACTTACTGTATGCTCATTTCACAGCTACTGACAGCCAGGAGTGTGATACTTATTGTTTATTTGTTTACCGATTTATTCTACACCCTTCCTGTTTTCTGTTTTGCAAGGTTTAGGGGGCTGCTTGCAAAAAGAGATGTGTGACAAGGTTGCCACATCCCTATATCAATACATGACAGGCAGCAGTGTGAGTGGTCCAGTCCTAAACTGTTGTCTCTATCAGTCACCTATTAATACATACAGGGAAGGCAGATGCTCCCTGGATTAAGCAAGCATTCCAGTCTGGATGGCTGTGAAAAAATTGAAACATACATACTTTTCTAATCAAATATTCAAAATCTGAAATCTGCATAAACCGGGGAGCATCTTTATACGGAAAACACTGTCTTTCCCTACTCACCCGATGTAGGTAAAACGACATTTTTTTTCTTACCATATAGTGCACACTGGATGCAAGAAAGGGGGGGGGGGTTATGAATGAGGAAATGAATACTGTACTGAGAGTAAAAACATTCAGTAGTATGGAAGTGGTGGTGCCTTTGTGCAAAATGAAGGGTGACTGAAATGAGTGCAAAAATTTTGTGGTATAGGACTGCTGAGTGTTGTCAGAAAGGTGTATGAAAAAAAATATAATGGAGAAGGGAAGGAATAGATCAGAAAGCTGGATGAGTCACGAACAGGGTGCCTTCAGGCGTGGTAGGGGATGCATGGATCAAAAACAGTATTTGGAATGCGACAATGGTCACAGCTTGCAAGAAGGACTAGAAGATATTTATGGATCTGGAAAAAGAGTTCAATATGACAAATAAAGAGGGATTAAAGAAGGTTTTCTATATGTCTGTAGTGGATGGAAAGCTGCTGAATGCTGTTTAGAGCTTTTATGATGCTAGTGATACCTGTGTAATGGGTGGTGAGTACTTAGGTTCTCAGTGAAAAGGACTACACATTCATTCACTTGCCATTCAAGCCCCCAGAAAGGACTAGAATCCTAATTAAACTTCACAAGCATAACCATCCACATTTATGCACATCCTATTACCAATCAGAGTTGATAAGATGAAAAAAAAAATAATAATAATAATAATACATACATACATCATCCAATCCTGTGTTGCCCAACGAGGAGTATAGGAGCCCGGGGCTAGGCAAGTTTGTCCTGATATTTAAGATGAGAATAACCAGCCTCACTCATCCCTGAGTGGTATAATGTGAGCAATAAACCCCAACCACCTCTTGGATATAAACCTACACAGGCTCAATCTGACTGGAGTGCCTTAATTGCCAACTAAACCACCAGACGCTGTTGTCTGGTTATTTGGTTACCACCCTACGTAGTAAATGGTTTCCTGGAGTACGGGAAACCATCTGGCTTGTCACTCAGTGTAGAGTAACCCGCAGACAGAAGAATGAGGAAAGAAAGGGAGAAAGACAGAAAAGGAAGGAAGCAATGGAAGGAAGGAAGAGAGGAAAGGGCAGTCACCCGAGAGCAGCACAATAATGAGTGAGTGGATGGTGAGCACCTCCACCTAAAAGAAAATAAAAGTGTGAGAAACCCTTGTTACTTTCTATTCTGTAAAAAAATTCACCCAACTAGCTCCATCCTCTCGCTTCCCTAGCCTCAACAACCTCCACACTTTGCGTTCTTACATGCTCATTTACCATATCTATCCACCTTCTGGGCCTATCATTCCTCCTCCACCTTGAAACTCACTCCTATATCCCTTGTCACTGCTCTATTTACATCTACAGTATTCTCTTCTAATGACCAAACCATGTAGGTATAACTAAACCATCTATGCACTCTCATCAACTCTACTTTCTAGACAACCTCATTATGTAGTTTGAAATAAATCAGAACTTACCTCAAATATCAGAGTCGCACTGGAGGGTATCTTTGGTGGATTGCCCATTTCTCCATATGCATATTCACTTTTGCATGTCAGTCTTGCAACTTCCCTCTTCTTCATGGTAGCAACACCCATATCCCATCCCTTAATAACCTCACCTAAGGAGTACAATGAATGACAATATCCTCAGGTGAGTATCATTATGTATACAAGGCCTGTCTTTACATTACCACAGTATGGTATGTACATTAAAACAAGTTTGTGATTGAATTTACAATATATAAATACCTGCCATTATACCAGAAAGACCATATCACTACAAACAAGCAAAAGACACCTATTATAGCCACACCCACTCCTGTAGTGTTCTAAGGGTGAAAAAACTAATTATTTATGGAGGGAGAACCCCTTAGGAGACCCGCTCTGGTTAAAACTTGGTCCAGGTTGATGTCTACCACTATACTGTACATATGATAGCTAATTTTCCTTATTATTATTATTATTAAAAAGAAGAAGAAAAAAAAACTGGATACTAATGTGCTCCCCTCCCTCCAAGGGCTACCTTCCTGTGGAGGACAGGGATGTTCCACCTTACCTGAGACCTGGTCCTGATAGAGGTACACTACTAAGCAAAGTTTTTTCATGGGGAAAAAAAAAAAAAATACATGGCCAATCATATCAGCATGGTCAAAGACACAGGGGCTGACTCCCTGTGGCAGGTGGCCCTGAGGGGTTCCATATCATAAAACCTGGTCTGGGTGGAGGTGTGTCAATGTGCAAAATTTCAAATCCCTGAGTAAACAACTGAAGTGTTGTGTGTGTGTGTGTGTGTGTGTGTGTGTGTGTGTGTTTTATCTATCAATCTATCTATATACTGGTATATGTACAGCATATACACATACATATCATAACCCCTCAGTCTTGAATTGAAAGCATACCTCAGTTACAGCTGTTTAACTGTGTTCCACCAATATATAAACTAAACAGGGACAGATTGTAACTGTTATATACCTTTCCCAAGAGTGAATTCAAAGGGACTACCACTGTCTCTGCTGGAATCAAACACTGAACCATCTTCGGCTAAGATGGCAACATAGTGGACAGACACACGGTCGCCCCTCAAAGGACCTTCTTCACCATAACCGGTCTCCAAGATCTGGAAATGAAGAGAGAAAATTATAAACTGGAAGATGATGAAAGCAAACTAACGTGCAGTCAAGGACAAGGGTTTGTTTGCTATTATATTGTGTTTACTGACAAATTATATACTGTATTATAATAAATGGAATAATTTATATGTAGAGCAACATATGATGCATCTCATAACTGAAGAATATAAGACAGAAGAGGGAAGCACGACATAATATTGCTGGACCTTAATTATCTAGATTAAATCAAACTACAGGTTATCTGTTCACTTCTGATAAATCACGTTTTATCATAAAAACATCAGCAAACCAGATAAAGAAAACCAAAAATACTTCAAAATTCAATTGACAGAGGTGACCTCTATGCCAATGGTTGGGAAAGAGTCCCAAGTGCTTGCTAATGTCCTGTGTGAATTATGTCTATTTTGCCTTCTTATAGCCTGTGTAAATTTTTTCTGACTGGTTGGTTTGTAGAGTGAAAAACAGATACAGTACAATCAATACATGATGCATTGAAAGCAAGTTGAAATATAAAATACACCACAGATAAAAAAATAAATAAATAAATAAACAGACCAGATAGTTAATGCATGATGCAGTGCAAGCAAGTTGAAATTTAAAATACTCTGGAGAAAAAAAAAAAATCAAGTAAGATGTGTACCTCTGGTGCAATACACTGGCCTGCGTCTTAGTTACCGTACCGCACGTTCCTGTCCACTGGCATATTATACTTTCACCAAAATTCACACCAGTATTACTCCTTCCTTGGGTTAACACAAAAATCACCAAAAATTTTCACTATGATCCTTGAAACATTTTTCAGCAATTCTGTGAGCCAACTGATAAAACAGATGAGTAAAAACATTACCTTGGAACATAAGGGAAACTTAAAGCTATTCTGCATTATTAAAAAAAAAAAAAAATGATATCACAAAACAATCTTAATTTCTACCAGACAAATGTGCAGATCACTGAATGACTGTACATTATACAAGAAATCATCATAAACACAAGACTGACCTCCTTTATAACACCATCATCTTTATCTGGAGTGAGATCCATGATTTTGGAGTCCACTTCCTTTTCCTCCATTGGAAAGACTTAAACTGTAAGGCAAATAAATGTGCTGTGGATTAATACAATAATGGCAATGAAAATTCTACTGTCAAATGTCAAAGTTAATCTCTCCTGAAAAGAGAGTTCAGGGTATTAAGCTTCAGCCCATATCAGATATGACGCGAAGACTTTTCTATCACTTCTCCATTGCAAATTTACTTAGTAGGTACTCAGTAAATCCCTCCCCCCTTCCTTATTTATTAAGTACCAGACTAATGGAGTATACAATTTCTAAAGTCACAGTGCCAGTGTAAAAAAGAAAGAAAGAAAAAAAAGGCCCACATACACAGATACATGGATGATTACATGTCCACATTAAAAAAATCATATATACTGTATCTGATATGGGTTGAAACACAATATTTACTGAGGTCTGCTGTAGCTTAAGACCAATCATGAACTGTTCATAATGAGGTTTCTGACACTGATCTAATTTTTTCCTTCTGTCAAGTAAGTAGTAGTCTGTACCCTACCACATTTCCCAAATGAATATGTTGGGGCCCCTGTTTCAACCACATGGAAAAACATGGCTTGCAATATTACCATTAGGTTATTATGTTACTGGTATTAGATCCTTTCCTGGGAACTCAGCTATTAATTCTCCTACTTTTGTGTTTTACTCTTCCCCTAGATTACCCAGCTTAATTCTTTGTGTTTCACTCTTCTCCTAGAAATAGTACAGAAGCAGTGCAAAGTGATATTTACATTCCTTAGCATATCATAACATTTGGGTGACTTTCTTGCTCTAAGAAGAGGCTAAAACTATGACAGCAACCACGTAGAATGTTACAACCAATGTAAGCTAGACAAACACGAGTATTCTAATGGGACTAAAGCTGCGCAATAACAGAAGTGGCAATAAGAAAAGGTGTTGCAATTAATGAAATACAGTTTCTGATAATCAACAATCTAGTGCAGCTGGTATGTATAGCAGGTGAACCTGCATACAGTAATGCCCAATGGATATGGCTTTCACAATCAGCTTTGATTCCGTTCAAAGTGGCTGTATACCGGTACCATGGCATTCAAGTTAGGAATTAAACTTAGGTAATGTTTGCTGGTATTAGTCTCCTTTCAGCCTATTTTTGTTCCACTTTTTTGGGATGTGTTCTACAGACAGATATCAGGTGTATAAACACATTTTCTTCTACGACATTTCCATCAGAAAGCAATATTAACACAGCCAAATACAGATACCAATTAGGCTATTCTTTTGTTGCATTGGAAAGCCAAAAGGTGTAGCTCTCTTTTTTTTCAAGCTGTAAATTTGTAAAATTATACAATTATGTGGAAATAGGCGTGTGAATACTATACTGAGTTCATTAATGAAGAAACTGGAATTTTTTGAGGAAGTAATATATCATTATATTAAATACAATCCCTCCTCTGTTTGACTTACTTTGGATTACGTTATCAAATTTCTCATGAAATAGTGTATAGAGCACATTAAAATTTGCTCTAGTGGGCCTATTATTTTCTGGTCCCAATCAAAGTTGGATTTACTTGTACTGTAATATATTAAAAGTAATGGATTGTCGCTTGCAACCTGCACCAGCAGCATACACATTTACAGTTAGCCACACCACTGCCAGACATACGAACCTATAATGCGAATGAAAGCAGATCATACACCTTTTCTTTCTTGTTTCTTCCTCCAGTGGTTCATACCCATCTAAGTGCATACGAAAACCATGAGGGGGATAAGATTATACATGTCGAACACATAAGAAAATCATAAAAGGGTTAACTAAACCCAACCTAACCTAGCTCAACTGTACCTAATAATTTAATCTAACCTAACCTAACCTAGCATCCAATTAAGAAGTTGGGAAACAGCATCCACTTTTCAGAATGCCGAGTAAGATTCTTCCATTACGCCATCAACAAACAATCGTAGGTACGGTATGGCTTACGGAACGTGGTGATAAAAACAATGGGAAAATTTTCTGTAGGAAAGTGTAATTTACCATCCTGAAAATAGTAAGAAATATACATGAAAACGAACTGAAGGAATATGAATTGAATTGGTAAGACCCTTCTGATGTTCAAGTAGAGCATACCTTTACCAAAAAGTTCATTACGCTGGGCAGGAATATGAACATTAATGCTGCTGAACTCCAATGATGTCAAACATTTCTGAGGAAATGTCGAGTGTTGATTGCTTGAGGACACACAAGCTCAATACCTCCGTAACCTGGCCTATTTTCCAGAGAAAATGTGTGACGTGGCAACAGTTACAACTGTACAACATTATAGTGTGACTCATAAAGCCATGACATTAAACATTAATTGAAATTCGACCAAGAACACACGAATTTACCTGCAATCCAGCAAGCGAAATATCGAAGGAGCAACATCAACAAAAAATGTAAACAAAAGATATATCGATTCCCCTCCCAAAGTGTTTCCCCGTCACATCAAGAAAGCTGCTGGCAAAACAGGAAGCTGTTTATTTTCTATGCAAACATATTGAATATGTTTATAAATTGTTAGCGACAAGCATATATACTACCGTTTCATATGTCAACACGAGAGCTGGCATCGATTTTTTTTTCCCTCACGGATGAATTAATTTTATTTTCCTTTTTTGGTCATACCCACAGGGGCGGCCAGATTCAGTGAGTCCCTGTGTTACACACACACACAAACAGAGTAACATCCAGATAAGTTGCATCCGTTGAGCTTTATGATCGTCACTTTCATCGATTCTTGCTGTATTCTCTACTGGGGGTGAAAAGATATGCGTTTGAGGTGGGTCTGAGGTGCGCATGTTGTGTGCATCCGGGGTGTCTGAGATGCATCCAAAGACAAAGTACACTTTCTGGAATGTGTTGTGGGAGTGTCAGGGTTGTAGTTGGGAAGCTTCGAGAGGGATGTCAGAGGGTGTGTTGGGGGTGTATATCGGGGGGGGGGGGGGGGGCTCATCCTTGTTCTCGTTCTCGTCTTCGTCCTCGTCCACGTCCTCGTACTGTGTGTGTGTGTGTGTGTCTTCTTGCTAGGGTGGGTAGTGTAACATAAGAGAACAGGGATACATTTCATCACTTTAACAAACGCTTATACAGTATATGCTATGAGTCTTCTAGTGTACAGTTCAGTTCATATGTTATAGGCTGATTTTTTTTTTTTTTTTACAAAGTCGCCTGGTGGCCTAGTGAACTGAAGTGCTCCAACCAGGTGTGGTCCCTCTGAGGTAAACTCAGCGGGACGGTTGAGATTTATTTTTCACATAATGCAGGTCAGAGACGAGCAACTGATCATTTATTATTGTCTGGACTCAACAACCTATCCCCGGTCACCTACGCTTCTGACAGAGCATTAAGGGAATGGAAAATGAATTGATGGATGAACATAGTAAACTTAGCTAACATCTATCGCTCCTGATAAAAATGAACCTCCCTGCGTACATTAACTACATTAGACTTCCACAATTTTTGGATAACAGAAATATACAGTTTACACACAGTTTCATCCGTACAGCAAATAAGCTATGCCAGGCCAAGTATAGCTGCTGCGGCAGTCACATCCAGGGTGTAACTAGAATTTTAGAGATGGGGTGCCCGAGGGGTGGTCAAGCCTGCTTATAGGGTGGCCTAAGATTTTTTAAGGAGGTGTAAGAGTGGTATGCCCCGAGAAATTTGAGGTGATCGTTGTGCTGGCCAGGCATATTTCAGGGGCGGCACTGGTCACACCTCTGGCAGCGCTACTGGTCACAACCAAGGAAAACCCACAAAACAGAAATGTTTTAATTAGAAGTTATCATTAGTTTGCCGAAAATAGGGGGGGCGTACAACCTCCCCCAATCTGTACCTACTCTCAGTTGAACAACATCGTCTGGTGTTAGCATGGAATAGCATACTAGAGTTGTTTTGACCATGAGAGGGAGGCTAATGGCGATAATACTAACAGTAGCTCCTGTACCCACTTTCAGCTGATTACATTCGTCTAACGCTGGCAGGAAAAGAATACTAGAGCTGTTTGGACCAAAAGAGGGTTATGGCACAAGTGATCACATTTAAGTAATAAAACTCTGGACTGATTTACATTTAAAAGTGATGAGGTATTTGCTGTGAGAGGCTTTCGGGGTGCACTGGAGTTTATTACCCGCCGTAAATTTTACTACTCTCTTAACATTCAGTCCTATTCTCGTTTTTTTAGACTTCGTAGCCCCTCTTTTATTTATTATTATTATTATAATAATAATTATTATTATCATCGTCATTACCTTCATCATTGTTGTTGTTGATGCTGGTATTATTATTATTATTATTACTATTATTACAGTATTTTTTTGTTGCTTATCATTTTTTTTTTTTTTTGCCATTTATATTACGTCTTCATCCTTTTTATCCTCCTGTACAATTCATTACTGTAGTATCTTATTTTGGAACGGAAAAATGGAAATAATAGAAAAGGTAACATCAAGGTGTAATAAGCATAATAAATCGGAAACAAAAAAAAAGTGTTACGAAGCCAACAGTGCCACCTGAAATTGAATCTCGTTGCCAAAGGAAGATCTGTAGCAATTCGTGTTTAAGTATTTATTATGCTTATTTTTCATCTTATAAATTCTCTTGCATGTAATCTCTCTCTCTCTCTCTCTCTCAATAAATAAATAAATAAATAAATGAGGATATTGTTTGCATCAGTAACATAAAAACAAAATTAATCCTCTAATAGTCAGAAAAAAAAACGTATTATTTAATTCCATCTAAAACCACACGATTATATTCCCCTCAGGGTGGGCTATAAGGGCTTAAGTGTTAATCTGATACCTTTAACTCTCTCGTGGTCGGAACAGATGTGGTTAATGGCGTATATGCGAGGATATTTCTTAGCTCTGCAGTTCAAGACCCTTCTCCCCCCCGCCAACACACACACACACACACACACGCCTCTATCCTTGTTTCCCCCCTCTTTCCTCTCCCGCACCCTCTTCCGTTATGTGGGAAATGCACCTCCCCTCCCCAGTCTAGCTTAAGCAGAGTAATGAGTATAGCAGAGGAGCGAGCAGAGTAGAGAAAAGAAGCGAGCAGAGTAGAGAAAAGAAGCGAGCAGAGAAGAGGAATGCAACAGAGCAGAGGAGAGAGCATAACAGAGCGAGGAGTGAGGAGAGCAGGGGAGTGAGTGAGCGAAGCAGAGGGCAGGAGTGGTGTGTGCTGGTGACCATTTGGTGTGACAAGCTGATGTCATTAGCCCCACCCGAGGTCACACACACACACACACACACACACACACACACACACACACACACACACACACTTCCTGGTAGGGCGGGTAATCAAATTAAACAGGGAGAGAATGGAGGGTGATGTAAAAAAAAAAAAAAAAAAAAAAACGAGTTAGAGACCAATTTTTAAAACAAGCTTTGAGCAGCGGGCAATGTAGGAAAATACGAGTTAGGGACAAAATTTTTATGAAAGAAGAGAAACTGGTGTGGAATAAAGTGTCTGATATAACACCGCGAATTATCTAAGCGAAAAACTATTTAGAATCGGAATTGTCCTTTACTGGGAAGATACTGTACATTGTTGAATATGGGTATAATTACTCCATTCCGTCAGAAATAGTATTGTTTTTCAACTCGTGTTTCTTTACATTCGGTATCCTAGTGTTTTTGCATAGCATGTCTGAAACACACACACACACACACACAGTAAGCGAAGGAATAATGGTAAACACTGCTCATGATTAATTTACGTGTGCTTACCTATTTCAACAAGCTTGAGTAAAAACATGACGTGTCGTTGTACACACGATAACCCTCTTATGGTAGGAACAAATTTAGTATTCAATGCCATCTGACACCACAGGATATTATTTAGCTGAGGGTGAGTCATGGGAGTCTAACTGTTAACTTGTTTTGGTATTATTTTTGTTGTTGACTGTAAAATGAAAGACAATTGCTACATCTTCACTTGCTGTTCACGGATAACTATTGTTCTTTCCAATAAGAAACTGTCAAGAAACAGGGGTCAACAGGACAGGTTTGGAAAGTGGCCAGGCGAGCAAAGTTAAATTTCTGGCCCTTATTCGGATACATTTGGCTCTTTTTTGGAAAATGATTGATACTACTAGAAAGCAGTTTTCAGGGCAGTTTAAAAGAGATACAGCATGGCACGATTGGCCTGACAGACGAGGAAAAAGCTTCGGTGTTCTGTTCTTGTTTAGTGTAAATGTTCTGGCGTTCATCGGCTATATTTGGCTCGTTTTGAGAAAAAGTCTGGTCTCGCAATTTTCATGATTTCAAAATGGTGTGATATTCCACGATTGAGTCAACTGCTGAGAAGAAAAAGTTTTGGTGCTCCTCAACCAGGGAAATTTTATAGGCCTTATGAGGCAAGAATTTTACACCAAATATCTGCTGAAGCATAGTGTTCTAGCTCGTTTTCCTCGCTTAAACAACAAAAAACTACGCCCCATCCACTGCAGCTCGAGGATGAGTATAGGCAAGACAACCCCATCATATCACGACAGCCATAAGCAAGATGGGAAACGTCAGTCACTCCTCTTCCTGTCAACATCGATATGCTCTTGGCTGCGACCCACAATGTAAGAAAAGTTTAAGTGAAGACACTTTTTCGTGATAAAATACTGATTTGTCGCAAGTTCTTCAAAAGCCCTAACATACATGCACGAATTCTAATGTAACGGGCGCATGTGTGTGTGTGTGTGTGTGTGTGTGTGTGTGTGTGTGTGTGTGTGTGTGTGTGTG
>JAGKTI010000840.1:82731-110250 GCA_018397915.1 Birgus latro
ATTTTACCCCAACGGGAGCGTAAAGGCTCGGGGCTAACCTGCTGTTCCTGGCATTTAAGGCGAGAATGACCAGCCTCAATCTTCCTTGAGTGGCCTTAGGTGCGCAACAAACCCCAACCATCCCTTGGATTCTCTAACCCCATCCGGCTCGAGCACCTTAACCCACTAGACCACATGGCGGCATTTAGGTATAGTTATGGTTACAACCTGACGTGGTCTATGATTTTCTGGTTTACAAGAAACCATTTAGGCTGTCACTCAGAATAGTGTCACCTTCAGGCTGCATTACATTGAGTGAGTGGATGGTGAGTGAACTCACCTACCATAAACTTTCACGCACGCAATAAATTAAATTCACACTTGAAACTTAAAATTTTGCGTAGCCTTGAAGTGAATTTCCGAAATGGAAGGTTTACAAATAGCCTTCACTAACCTCATCACAACGAGGGTGAGTCTCCTAAGCTGAAAGGAAAATAAAACAGAAGACGTCGATTGGCTGAATGTGTGTCGATAAATTGTGATGCCGTTGCTCTAGGGACATTGGGCCTGGAATAGGAACCTGGATTTTGAACGTGACGGTTGTGTGTCATCATTAATGGAAATGGTTGTTGAGTGTCTTTCTCGTCTTAACGTTTATATATTTTTGCGACTGTCCTTTCCTGCAAATTTCCCTCCCAGCACATAGGCTATTTCTTTTCCTGGCATTCACTTCCCCGTCATCTAACCACTCCCCTCCTTCCTTCCGGCTTGGTAAACATTTTGGCTACTTTCCTTGTCTGTTACGTTTTAGGAGACTTACCTTTAAAAACAGTTGCTGGCTGCCTGAACCGTACTTAGGGTGAATCTTGGGAGAATGAGCGTGAAAAATGTACTCTTACATTAGCGCTATCTATTCATCCTTTTTCCTTCTACTCAGTGTGCCGAAGGTTGAATAACAAATGAAGAACTATGTGGTCTTTATCACTGGGATGATGTTGATGGTTCTGCTCCTTGCTCTTTCCTGGTTTCTTGATCTTACCTCACTCCCATCTGCTGGCGGGATGAAGGGATAGGATGGTGATGAATGATGACAGTTTTCCACAACAAACAACATATTTTCACTTCTCCCTGACAAAGCCGATTTTAGCTACCAGGAATCGAGTCTCATCTCACTTGAGGAATAGCCATTTGTTACTTTAATGTTTGTTTCTTCTGTTTTGGCAGCTTTGTATCTGCTTACACTGAATGTGCTCATTTACTGTTCATGATATGTATATATGAAGTACCAAAGCTAAATATCAGAACTCAAATGGATTTAAATAGCATTTTGTTAGTTATATTTAATATGATCACGATATAAATGTATAAAACAGTATGGAAATAATCTTCTAATTACGAAAAAAGCATAACCACATACTTTGAAAATTCTCCTCTGTTAAAGCTGGCATTCTCAACACACACAAGTAGAAATGGAAATGCAGACTTCATAAGCATATAAGGTTGACATTTTAGCACAGACTGAGAAAATGTGCTCGATGTGAGAGGCTAGCAAAGTAAAATAACCCCCAGTAATAAGTGATCAAGTGAAGGTATGAAAAAAAATTATGCTGAAGCTGATGTTTATTCAGTCACTGTATTAAGCGTCACCAGCTTGAAGTCAGCGAACCTCTGCCACTTTCATAAAACTTTTTCTTGCTTTTACTGAGCGCGGTGATGTCGGACGCGGTGGTGGAGGAGCTTCTACGATGTGTGGGTGTAGCTGTGGGTGTGGTGGTGTTTTTGAGGGTGTTCGTGACGGCTGGTAGGGAACTGGGTGTAGTGGCAGTCGTGTCGGTTGTCGTGTGGTGTTGTGGTACCGTGGTGGCGCTGCTGTGGTGATATGGATTTGTGGCTTTGTGTTGCAGTGCTGTAATGGTGTTGGGGTGATGATCTGGAGTTACTGTTCTGTGCTGTGGTAATGAGGTGATGCAACGGTGGTGATCTGGGGCTGTGGTTGAGAAGGTGCTTGTGGCAGCTGCTGGAGACCTGAACGAAGACCTGTGACCCTCTGGCAGATTCTTCAGTAGATCGACCACCTCCAGGAAGCCGGGCACGAGAGCGGCAGTGACGTCCTCCTTCTCCACGTCGCTGCGGAGACCTTCAACGGGAAACAAACGAGAAGGAAAATGTAAGGACAGAGACGGCCACATTTTCGTTTCTTGATGAGGTTCCCTTCCCTTGTCCCTCTCCCCTACCCGTTTCTTCTATATGGAACGCTAACATCTCTTGTGTTATTTTCGCAAGTCTAGTGGATATCCAGAAGACGAATAGTATATGTGAAAAAATTTAGGTGTGAAACGCAAAGCACATCACAAAGAAAAAGGTGGTACAACGCCTCTCAGGCTAAAGAGAGACGATCCACGGTACTGTAAATTTAGAATTTAGGAACCGGCCGAAGCTCCAGTTTTACCTGTAATAGACGCGACATCGTGTACATAAGTGTACTCTGATATGAATGTAATGAGTTTATGGACAGGGGAGAATATTTTAAACACTCCGAGCCATAATCGCTCCGTCCCCCAGCCCTACATTCTGCTGTCTGAGCTATACCTGACCAAAGTGTGGGTAAATCTTCCACAGTCAACTGTGTCCTGGTGAAGTTTTCACCGCTGTCACTAACGCCGACCACCAACACTTTGCTCTAGCTCACAGACATAACACACACACACGCTAGGAAGTGAAGCTTCTGGGAATGAGGAGGAACAGAGGACAGGGTAAGTTAGTGCCATTTTTCGACGGAATAACTCTAACATAATATTATGAGGCAGGGAACAGTAGCGCGCATGGCCCATTACTGCTTTGTGTGGCAGGTATCTTACTCCAGTGGCAGCCAAACCAAGCCACGTAATGCAGAGTGGAGAAGGACTATACTGCACTGCTCTACGGCGGTAGACAAAGATACGGTCTCCAAGTTTCTAAGATACACTTACCTTCTCCTGTATTGCTGGGAAGAATGGTCAGTTTCACCAGCGATGAAAGACGCTAAACTGTCAGGCAAAGGGATGGCATTTTTGCGGGCAGGGCCTATCTCGTGTAATTCCAGGTTTTATAGTTGTTCAGTTAACCACCTAAGCGTAACCATTGGATTTCTGTTTCACAGGAGTCATTTGGCTGTCAGTAAGCGAAGAGGGACATACAGGCAGCACTACAAGTGGGTTAGGTGGCAGAACCAATTTTATAATATTTTTATATAGATATAATCCTTGCGCTCATTTTACAGAGCAAATTCCTCAAACTCACCTCGGTCCCTACCTGAGATGGTGGAGGTGAAGGAGCCCGAGGATGAGCCGTCACCCTCGTACGCGTATGCCCTAAGGTCCTCGCCAGGCAGGGTCACGGTGGGCTCTGGCTTTGTAGCAGTGGACGCAGACTCCACCTCCACCACCACCACACTCACACCTCCACTCACCTCACCACCACTCACTTTACTCTCATCACCACCACAACTCGGCTTTATGTTTGTGGAGTCTGGATGGCGAAATGAAGTAACAGACATTGAAATCACAGGCTGGAATGGAGGAGGAATTTAATTCCTTCATTATGGTGATGTCTTTTCAAAAACCCAGACTGCACGACCTCTAGACGATCTGATTGCTTAAGAAGGAACTTTAATAGTGAGGAGGTTGCTGTGTGAATTCCATCAATAAATAAAATGATAAACCAATGACATCAACAGTCATCGGTCGTATAATGCGTGTAAGTGTCCGTGGTTACATTTCTGCCCCTCAGTGCTGTCACATGCAGTGTTTATTGCAACCCTTTCTGATATTTCTGAAACTTTCTGATTTTTACATAACTTTACTATTGTATGCACATATGCACGAACAATCAGTGTACCACAAGTCTGTGCTATACAGCAAGTCAAACTTGATAATGGACAGTTAGCACACAGCCGTCAAAAGTGAGTCTGTACCTCTTGCCTCTGTCAAATTTTCCCTGTAATTCTGTGTTTTGGGGTGTTGTTTTCCTAGTTTTGCAGTGGCAATGCATCTCTTCAAACACAGTAGTAGTGTATGAACTCCATAAGGAGGAAAGGAGAGAATCAGAAGTCAGATCGCTGACTGACTTAAAAGGGAACTCACCCCGGTATATCCTATATACGTTAAAGTATGTAGTCAGATATTTTTATGAACATTGAAACATATTTACGACCTCCAGTTTGTCATCTTCTTTATATGTTAGGCATGTTTTTTAAATATACCGTACTGATACTGCCAAAAAGCCAGAATAATAAAGCTAACGAGTGTAATGTAAGTTTTACTTGAGAAAGGTGAAAGGTTTTTTAGGAAAAACGATTTTTTTTACTGGATATAAAGCACAGTGGTAAAAATGTGTGTTGTTTAACATTATGCAATTAGCCTGAAAATAATAACAGACGATCTGCAGTGATCTTTTGCCTGTGTCTGTTATATGATACAAACATTCAACAAGCTTCACGCAGATGCACTGATAAATAATGGTATATTGGAACTCAGTCCGTAAAGAACGTTTCATTCAGTATCTCCATTGAAAGAATCTCTACACCTAATATTCACCTGGAGATAAGAATAAGATAGACGTCCTCGGGGTGAAGAGGCTAAAGCTTAATTTATGTTCAAAATTGTAGCAAGGGATATGCAAGATCGTTTATACAGTTTTTTTTTTTTTTTATAACCCACCTTTCCTGATGTGTTTTGTCGGCCAGTCCACATCCACACTTAGCTTAAGGAGCTGCATGAATGAGTCTTGAGCGCAGTCTTCATGTGTTGCTCCCCTTCTCTTGCTCCCAATAGTGGTCCCAGTCCCTTTTGCAAACCTTACTGCTTGTCCCTTCACGCCCCCCGTCTTCTGCAACCCCGACTGACTGGCTCGCAGACGATGAAGGCGGAAGGACAACATCACACTAACTACAACTGCCAGGACAAGGAAAGACGCCTGACAAACTAGGATGAAGTTAAAGCTGCTTCTGTATCACCAGGTTTAAGCTTATTGAATTAAGGTAAATCTGTGTCTCTGTCCAACATTGATATATTTTTCGGTTAACAGGAACTATCATCATAATAAGTCATCACGGCACTGTCATAATCCAGTCGACATTCAGAAAGGCACAACTTACACAAAGGAGTGAAATTAAAACCACTGAAATACTCACCCAAAACCAGAACGGAGATGGTGAGTGCAATGATGATGGCGGGGCTGACGAGAGGGTGTGTGTGCGTGGCGGTGTTGGTCCACTGGCAGTTGTGGCCCAGGTGGTGTGGGCCGCAGACACACAGGTAGCCGGGGTGCTGGTTGTGGCAGGTGCCCCCGTGCAGACAGGGCCGCCACACGCACTCGTCTATGTCCTCACACCTCATACCAGACACCCGTCCTCCCCACCCACAGCTGCACCAACAAATTATAAAGGTCACTCCTGTAATAAATCTTGATGTTTTACTTAGATGCAATATACAGAACATCAGCTGACTCACGATGGTTGATTAGTGCACTTGTCTCTCAATCTACAAGCGCCCCGAGTCATGATCTGAAACCGAAACCAAGTTAAACATTTCAAGTATGTCATAACACCTTACAGGTTAATACAACTTCCAGTTCAAGGTGATCACATATACATACTCTAATATACACAGACACAGCCAATACAACACCTCCACTTTCACATGCACTGATCTCACTACAGTCTTGTATTGAACCTCATAAAAGGCGAGAGAAGAACAGAAGCCATGCAACCAAATATTAACCTAAATTCATCTGCAGCTGTACATCTGTCACAAGAGTCAGCCGAGGTATGCAAAACATGTCGCAATACAGAGTCTCTCATTTCGTATTAGGTTCTGTGTGACAGTGGACCTACTCCTTGGAGGGAAACAGGTAGCGTCAGTTAACTTTACGGTGTGCTGGCTGAGTACGAATCGGAAAGGGATGTTTGTAGTACTAGTAGTGTACAGTACAGGAAAATGGAAGTGTTACATGACAGTATATGTGTGTGTTACGAAGTCTTTATATGAACTGACGGGGATCGAACATATCATGCACATAAAACAACACACTACCTACCCACACTCGACAGGTTGATCTATCAGGGTTTGGTAGTTGGGTGTAAGTTTATCTGATGCACATTCATTTATCAAGAGTTGCAGTACATAATATTTCGTACATTAATTATATATGCTGTACTCTTCAGTTATGACATGTTTACCTGCAAGTCGGCTGGTCCCATTCTTGTTGACAGGTAAAGGGCGGGGGGCAGGTGGTGTTGACACAGGGGTCCGACACCAGGGGGCGGCATCCCCTCTCCACCTGCTCCATCGTGGTCACCTGCCCCCAGCTGGTACCGTTGTGGTCAGGTGACAGTGGCAGCGAGTGTCCGGATATTCTAAGATCGTCCAGGCAGGCTGCAGGCGGGGTGGAAGAAAGAAGAAAGAAATTGACGTACTCATATTTGATTCTCATCCGTTGACCATGATAAAATACTGTTGTTACTGCTATCTACAGACGATTTTATTGACGTAAGGCGGGACTGTTCGCGTCTGAGGACTAGACCTCCTTCGTTATAGCGCCTCGAATTGGCAAGAAAAACACAGTAAATGGCCTTGTCATGGTGAAGCTATGGGGCGTTACAGCACTACAGTTCTGCTAAAAATAGAAAGGAAAAACATCGGCAAAGCTAAGCTGTTGCAACACTCCACCTGACCAAGCACATACCCCCCCCCACCTACCTGCACACCTAACCAAGCGTATGACAGCACCCCCACCCCAAACTTTTAAAGGTGGGCGTAAGGAGAACGCCTTGAGGACACGTAACCTGGGCCCTTCGGATTCTTGCACAGGTCGCATTGATATCTGGATGTTTTATTTTATTTTTCATTATTAAAAAAAAAAAAATACTTAAACAGCATTCTACCTACCAAAAGGCACCAGCTCACTATAAGAAACATACCGGTAACTGTGTAAAATTTCATGATTCTATAGTGAATGGTTTCTGAGTTCCGGCCCGGAAACAAAATCTCTACATCCGGCCAGCCGCCCTGTCGCCCAACTCTGCGGACGGACACCTATTGATCCCAATGATAACAGCACCCTCCCTGTCAAGTGTAGGGTAAAGAAGAAAAAGAAACTCGCATCCTGCCTGTTGCCTCTCATCACCACCCGCTGCCACTATGATATGCCTTCCACCTCAAGTACCTTCACTTTCAACACTATTCTTTATCTCATCCCCTCACTTTCCCATTTTTGCTCTCTGTCTCTTTCACTCTTACAAAACAACACACAACGTCAACATTCCAAGCCAAATATTCCATTAATGTACTCTAGTAATTCTCTAAATATATTCATTCCTATTTTACTGACCTTAGCCTTCAGTGTCTTTCTTGCATATCTGCCACTGCGTTACTTCTCACATTTCCTTTACCAGGCTTTCACTTCAGAACTGTACCCTCTCACCTTCTTTTCACGATCCTCTCTGTTTCACTTAGCAAAATACAATTAACTGATCTAACAAATCTCTACACCGTCCCCTCATGTCACTAACATGTCTAAGTATCCTTTTCTCTGCAGGCACACAGTCAATTAGGACATTATTAGCAGTCTGTACAGTCTCTCTTTATGTTTGAAAGTACACACAGCTTTCAAACTTGCCACACGACCTTCAGCAGACAACCATTAGCATACATTTCCCAAATCATTTCAAAACCTATTCTCCATTATTTATTTATTTTTTTGGTAGAAGACAGCAGTTATTACTCATATCCTGCCAAATTTAAAATATTGTACTTATTATCTACAATACTTAATTGTACGGAGCAAGTACGTATATTTTTATTTAGGCAACACTTACTGTCCTGCAGATTCCGACTGACAGCGAGCAGCCTGACTCCAGCAAACTCTGGGATGCCGCCCACCGTCACGCCGTCGTGCTTGTCCAGGTGGAGGGGTGGTGGCGGCTGCAACTCCAGCGCCAGGGACTCGTTGCTGCGCCAGTCGTCACCGTCATCCACTTCCACCACCAGGTTGTGGCCGTGACGCGCTGCTCGCACCGTGTGCCACTCACCATCACCCAGTGATTGTCCCTCCACACATGCAGTGTGTGGCACCCAGCCAGCCCCAGATACTGTGGCACACGCCACACCATCACGTAGCTGCACAGAGGTGCGTTTGTACAAGTACTCAGTAACAGTTTCATGCATATATAACCATATATCGGCATGTGGCACCATAAAGAATCTGATACTACGACGACACAGTGACAGGTCCATAAATGAACACAAACTGAAAATCACACTCACATGCAGGGAGAAGACGGCTGAACGGCGGTGAGCGGCCAGGTGCAACAAGAGCCCGTCCCGCTGCCCTCGTGTCCTCACCCGCACCTGCACTTGCAGGAGTCGCGGCGGTGGTGTGAAGGACAGCGCCAGCTTCATATAGGAAGACACACCCAGAGTCACAGGAATAGTGGCTGTTGTACAGGCAGGCCCCATCCAGCCAGGGTCACACTCACAATATGGGTGTCTCAGTCCACCCACACACTGGCCCCGCACCCCACACCCACCCACAAACCCCCTACACGCCGCCTCCTGCTGTCCACACCCGCTGCTGCTGCCCTGTGAGAAGGCTGGCTCTCCCAGATCCACCACCTGGAAGTACACTGCGCCACAGTTAAACGGGCATTACATCCTTTTTTTTCCAACAAACACGCCAGAAATAAGGAAATAAATACACTGTTCAGCAGCTTACTTAGGGCAACATGTCTAAGGCAACATATAAAGTACCCATCTGGAGTAAAACCATTAAAAACGTGAAAACAAATAGATGTTTAAAGTATGAACCACACTGTAAATTATATAGATGTCCCTGAGGATAGAGGAGTCAGAATACAACCCACGTACTAAACAAGCGCAGGAGTATTGGTCTGAAAATGCCACATCTCCAGTACTATAATGACAATCACACAACTCGGCTCTTGGCTGCTTCATATCCTCCATGACACAGGACGGAGATGGTGCATTACTTGGGTTTTCTTATTTTTCTGATCCACTCTCCCAAATACAGCCTTATTCGGGATCTGTCCACCTCAAAGGGCCAGGAAGACTGACTTTGGACAATGGAAAGATGACAGAGCAAAATACCCCATCAGTTCAAGGACGAAGTTTGTATTATATTCCTGCGATTTTACCTTGAATACGAGAAACCTCTGGAATGGAGGGATTAGATTCCACCTCCGTCAACCCCTTCAAGAGAGACTTTTCCTAACTGAATAATGTAACCGAGAAACATCAAGAATAAACCAATTAGAATCATACTCGGACTGAAGAGGCTATATATCATTCCTGTATAAAAAAAACATTCTAAATACTGGCGTATGAGAGAATAAACATATTTTACCTATATCGACCGCCCAGCAAAAAAGAAAAAAAAAAGGCGATTTCACTGTTGTTTTTGCTCAAGATGCATAGACTTTTACTGTAAATTTTCGCCGACTACAATACCTTACAATGACACACACACACACACAAACGCTCAATGTAACACTCAATGCAATTAGTCCACGAGCCAAACGAGTGACCTGAACCTGCGACGCTGGCCTTGGATCTACTGTTCTCAAAATCGAATTCCTGCATCTTTGTCTGACCCGCAACTCGTCCACCAAGTGTGGTCCAAATGAAACGGAGATACAGGGTTCAAAACTTTGGCCTTATCTTATTACCTTGTCACTTGGCTGATTATTATTAAATCGAATAACTTCCTCTTTGCCTCACCTTCAACCATTTCACCAGGTTTGGCTTAAATTGGATCATAACTGTTCACACACACACACACACACACACCAGGGCGTTATCTATCGAGCTATCACGGGTGTACGCGGGTGTAACAAAAGAGAAAAGAACTAGCGCTTCCTCATCCACCACAGCTAAAAACAGCAAGAATGGTGCCTGAAAATCGAGCGACCACACCTAAGACCTTGTGTGTGTCGTGCCTGATGTTACCTCCCCCACCCTCTAATGTTTTTTCCCGTGTCCGTTATTTTTGGGGAAATAATTTGTCAAAAGTTAGCATGTACAATTCTTGTTCCCTTGCATCTCGGTTAACCATACTGAATGTTATGCAGTCAAAGAGTTTATACATGAATATACTTAATTTAGTCTGTATTCTGTTTATAATGTATGGGTAACATCTTTGTGTTTGTGAAATCTCCAGCCAGCGCGTGTATGTTAGGGATAATGTAGCATCAGTGCAGTGTGTCTCACCTGAGTGTTGATGGTAAGGCGTGCAATACAGCCGTGTAGGTTGTGCGTGGTGGGCGCCTCCCTCCACCCGTGGTCCTCCGCCCGCGGTGGTGAATGTGCCACCCCGCCCACCTGTAGTGGCCCCGTCCCTGGCCACGTGACCCCGCCCCCTCTGACCTGCCATCGTCCTCTGGCCAGGCAGTGGGCGGCGTCCTCAGCACCATCCTCCCACCCACGGCCACACATGTCCACCATCAGCGTCACTGCCTGCACAGGATAAATGGGAAGGCAGTACTGATCCGCTTCTCTGCTCGTTTCCTTAATCCGATGGTGGTTACTTTGCCGTATTCTTGCTCTTTCCAGGCATATGTTTCAGCTTAGGAGAAACTCCGCTAACTAGAGGGATTTGATACAGATTTCATCAACTCTCTTTATTACTAGGTAGAGCTAGGTGGAGTGCTGGAGAGGGACGCTTCCATGTGCCAGCACCGATGCCCATTACACAACATTCCCGAAAAGAGGATGATTAGCTGCAGAAGGGCAACTTTATCTCCTAAGCTGAGCAAAATCATCTGGCTGCAGCAAGAATATTAAAAGTACGCCAATGAATCGATGAGGTTAACGCTTACATTTTGGTACATGGCGATTCACTGCTCTATGGTCTCACAGTTATACCGATATACTACTTTGTATATGAAACTCTGTACTTACACACTCAGTCGGTGTCCACTGTATATGGTATTTGATAAGTTTCCTGACTTTTGAATCTAAGAATGCAACTGCAGAAAATGAAAAGCCGTTCCCCTGCCAGCGTGGTGCAGGAGGATATCAGCTTGGCGACTGCACCCACCCAGTGATGACGTCCTGTTTGATAACTGTCTGAATACTCTTAATAATCCTGATTTCACTTCATCAGATTATTTTCTTTCCTTTAGGGGCACTTTAAATCTTCAATGTCAGTGAAATTTTTGGAGATGCCTATTCTGTTTCCTTTCGTTTAAAAAGGTTCCAACACAGCCTATTCGTATGTGTCGACGTGGGGAAAAAAAACTAAGGCATTTCATCTCTTTCAGAAACAACGTTCATCCCCCAAAATGGTCGAAGACGTCATCCATGTTAAGAAGATACAGTCTCTCCTTCCAACAGCACTGTTTTGGCGGTCAGAGAATGTGGCAATATCACCAGTACTGAGGTGGATGGGAATGAGTTTTAAAGCGACCATCCATTACACCTGCTTACTCGTGATTGCACCCTACCTGGCCTTGGAGATGTGAACTGAGTAGAACAATACCAGCAATCCTGTTTAAACACATCAGCCTTCAAATGTGCCACCAGAAGTCAGAACATACTGTGAGTTGAGCCAGCCACCCTGTTAACACATGCTGAGTGCTGAGTCCAGTGTGAAGGGATCAGGAAAAAGTATTTAAAATCTAGCTTTGAACATTTGATGAGATAAAAAGGAAAGTTTATTAGGGAGATTAGAGACTATTCAGGTGTTGCTGCACTGATTATTCACTAGTAAGGGGCAAAGGGCTCCACTACACTTAAATGCTGAAGGGCACCACTTTCAAGATTTCATATAATTGTGGATATATTACATTAAAGTGCAGAAAGCAAGAGCCAATGGCAGAAATACTGACAGCATAGCAAATCCAGCATCTTTAAGGAAGCAAAGGTTTTTTCTTTTCCATGAACCCATTTAGTGGCAAGACTATTCTCTTTTTATATCCTGTACTTCTCTCTCTGTCTCCCCTTCCCCACGCCATTTACATAAGAATGAGTATTTTCATGCTCCTCACCTGAGTGGCGAGCGTAACATGTATTGAGTGCCAGCGGTCGTCATGGAGTGTTGTATTGACCTGCAGCTTCAGTGGTCCACCCTCGCCCTCCACCAGCAGCTGTGGTCGCCCATCCACCAGCTGCAGGGCCAACATGGGCGTGGGCGTGATGGGTGTGGGTGTTGGTGAGAGAGGGCCGGAGTACAGGATGAGGGCATCAGGCCGCTGTGTGAGGACTGTGACAGCGAGTGTGGTGGGGAGGCAGGGCGGGACTGGAGGCACCCACGCCCACCCCCGCCCGCTAAAAGATCGTGACAGCACCAAGCATTGTGGGCCCCATGACCCTCCAGGACACACACATCTGATAGACGAAAAGGGGGATGGGACAGAATGCTATGTTAGTGCCAGAAACGTACCAATTGTTAAATTGTATTAGGAGGCATGAAGATTAGTTCTGATAATCTGAATTGCCTGGTAATTTCAGTTTCATTGAATATTAGACAAATTTTTAATGTATCCTCTTCAAAGTACTCCTCTTCCACACACTTGTTCCAATATTCTTGTAACAGATTGGAACATTTCTGGAACTCGTAATTTTCGATGCCCAAGATGATGAATGACATTTTAGCCTGGATGACTTAGCTGTGTCAAAATGATGTCTTTTTCATCACGGGCTTCACACTGCAGAACGACCATAAACTTCACAGCGCTATGGCAGGTGAACAAGGCGGACATGGGAGGAAGGGAACTGTTTTCTTGACCAATAACTGCTGGGTAACGAGCTGGGTATGTTTTTGTGAAGCAGACACCCGGCATTCCACTTTTTGCGTTGTTTTCATCTCACTTCCTCATGCAAACGTTTCAAAACTTCCAGGTAAAAAAAAACTACATTAACAGCTGTAAATATAAGGGATAATTCTGTGTGCATAATTCCTTCCATGTCAAACAAACTTACCTGTGAATAATCGACAGTGGTTGGGTTGCCTGTACTGTCCGGTGATACTGTATATGGCAATAGAAATGATTGACGTGTGACAGGCAATGGCGGAAGTCACTGTTCACTCAATACAAACTGTTGAGACCACTGTCTGAACATTTTACCACGCATCGTATTGACATCAAAAGCACACGATAAAAAAAAAAAAGTGAAAAAGCAATTCACCATCAACACAGGTGCTGCAATAACAAGAGACATTTTGCTTTGAAGTGGATGCAGTAAATATATAAACAAACCCACCTGTTTCTCTCCGAGCCTCCTACACACCTGCCGCCGTTTCGACAGGTGCTGGGTGTACAGGTGTGTGGGTAGAGGGGCGGGGCGTGGCAGGTGAGGGCGGGAGAGAGGCGAGGGGTCACCAGAGATGTGCTGTTTAAGTCAACCACCTGCACACAACACGCCGAGGTGAGAGTGGTGGAGCATTTGTGTGTGTGTGTGTGTGTGTGTGTGTGTGTGTGTGTGGTGTTCGTTAGCATATACGATGAAATGAGAATTCTTGCATGCACGATAGAACTACACGTGCATGCTTGGGGAACGAACACTGTTAAGATATTCAGTGTTATAATCTTGTACACGCATACTTCACAAGCTCGAGAACTAAAGATTATGGACTTACAACACGATACTATGCCTTTTACCTTGATTTGGTCCGTATTTTCGTCCTTTTGCAGCTTATTTCACGTAGCTGAGAAGCAGAAATAAAACACTGCAGCTTTACATCCTTTCCACAGCACGTTCACTCGACTAGCATCAATTTTCAGTGTTAATATATTTCCACAACTCAGCATTCAAGATGGAGTGTGGCAATTTGAGACCAAGTCTGAGTAAAATGAGTATAGATGAATATATGAACAAAAACTGCTGACCGACACGAATTTAAGCCGCAAATAATGGAGTTGTACGCTGCTTACACACGCATCCACACGCCACCTCAAGACAGTCTCACACAGCCACATCCATCTATCAGTATTTCGGCTGTATTCGTCGCCACATTCTTTTTCCCTTCATAAATAAAATCATGGTGTGTCTAGTGGAATGCCATCCATCTTTAAAGTCAACTGAACACGACATAGAGGACTGTATTCTTATTGGCTTCATTCTTTTTATTTTTTTTACGCTTCAGGGACAAATTTGCATATTTTACCTTCGTATTCTCTTGTATGTTAATGATTCAAACTGCACTGGTATTAAAAAGATATGAGAAACAGAAGATTAGTTATGTGTAAAGTGGAAAATAAATCACCAACGACGAGGTGCTAGTTAATTTCAAATGCTACGAGAATGCAAGTCAAGTGTCATTCACGAAAAACCCCCAACACTTCACTATCGAACGCTACCATATCACTCCCATCACAGTCACACCATAAACTAGAAAAACACTCCAAGATTGCAAACCTCCGCCAACTCCAATAAAATATATCATTTACTGCTGTTACTAGTTTTATTTATTTATTTATTTATTTATTTATTTTTACCAGACGAATATTTGTATTGGCTCAAATAGTCTGCCCGGTTATTTCTTCATTCGGATCTTGATGCAGCTCAAAATCTAAACGACGCTTCCTTGACCAACTGCCCACCTATCCACAATCTGATAAAACTTCTGATACATTTTAAATACAAACAGACAAAGACACGGGAGAAAATATAACCTTCATTCAACTTTATTGGAGGAGGTAAAACACACACCGACTCATACCCTCTACCGATTATCGCGTCTTTTCTGTTTTATTTCAACACACTATCGCTCCAGGGTACACATCTTTCACTGACTGTTATCCGTATACCGCCTCTTTTTATCAGTCATCCTCACTCTTGTTGACTATGTGTAATTAACCTGTGTCTTCACCGTCTCAATCCTCACTTCATTACAGCGTCTCGTATCATTCCCTTTACTCTGCCTATTTGTATGTTACGCGCCTACCCGACGTGGTAAACTTTTACATATGCACACTAAGTCACAAGATATTCCTCTACACGTGCGCTCCCCTTCACTCGACCCAATACACGTATCAACACCACTACACTATTGCAACTCAGGCTCTCGTGCCACGTGTATTCATATATACATTTGTTATAAAAATTTTCTTCAAATATAGTGTACGGCAATTTGATATCTTAGACGGCTGTAATGGCGGCCATCAACACCACTGACCAAGGAGGGCATTAGTTGTGACTTACTATACAAGTGTTAAGTGCCACACCCACACCATATGCTGTATTTTGTAAAGTATCTGCATCAAACTGAACTCTTTCTCGCGTCAGGCGTAGCACTTTCACATTATCTATTGATACCTGGTGATTCATGTCATGCACAGGAATTTTACTCTCTCCCACACACACAACTATGCGTGTGTGTGTGTGCGTGCATGTGTATATCTGTCTATCTATATCAGTAACTGGTTGGTAGAGTGATCAATGGCCTATGTCCGTTTTATGAGTGCACATGTTCACCGGTATAGTGCAAGACATTCATTCATTTAACATTCACACCAGTCTTTCTATACTGTATTCCTTCCCAGCCAGTGTACGTGCCTGAAGCGGTAGTGATGTGGCCGGCAGGGAGTTTGCAGAGGGGGTGTGGTGGCGGTGTGGGTGTGTGTGGGCTGAGACACCACCATCCTGCAGTGGCACCACGGACACTGACCCAGGGGCCTCCACGCTCACAGACACACCCGTCCGCGCCCCCAGCTGTAGTCAGGAGAGCCAGGAGGAGTTAGATTAAAAACACTGAATACATTATAGGGAAAAAAAAGTGTTCTGCATTTCTAATATGGCTTTCCTAATTAACCCACTAACCAAAAGAACTATTTTTTTTTTTTAGGCTACCCAGATCATTATATTCTTATTCTTTTAGTTCTAACTTTCTCCAGATCATTCTTGTGTCACTGAAAATCGGTATGCAGGAAATAGACAAATTCTACTCGATGAAATGACTGGAGTTGCCGAATATATACAGCAGGATGGTTATGTGAGGCATCAGGTAATGGGGTATAAAAAAAAAAATACTTCTCCTGGTGTCGGTAAATACTGTAGTTCTGAGAGAGGATTAGAAAGAATGGCTATCTATCTATCTGTCTATTAACCTACCTAGCTATATACCTACATTATTAAGCCTGGTGTGAAACTGAAATGAGAAAATGGATCTGGAAGAGCGATGGTGGTGGAAATGCGCCGCAAATGTCTGATACTCGCGCGTATTTGGCGAAAACACCAAAAGCGGTCGCTGAAAAAAGTTCTGGAGATAAACACCTGATCCGCGTGGAGTTTAACGAATATTTTACATTTTCTCAGGATACTCCATCCGGGGAATTTCTGCTCGCTATTTCAGGAAAAAAAAAAAAAAAAAAAAAAAAAAAAAAAAAACTTCTCCCGGTATTTGAGCCAACAAACATGTGGCCTGAAAAAGAAACAAAGATATGTGAAAGTAAAGGCGAAGTGATTCTCGGTTCTCGGCACCATTCATAGTCGGAAGAGGTGATGGTGAAATGATTAAAGAAGTTGTATGTTGTTTAGATGGACATGAGTTTGATCCCAGGCTCGGGCAGGGAACGTTTGTGGATCTGAGTGTCCAGCATACTTAACTGATCCTCCACAAGATCCACCAACATGTCACATAATCACCCCTGTTCATACCATCACATCAATCCTGAATGAAACAGGTCGAGCTTGTATTAAGTTGGACGGATGGTATTAGTGCCTAAGCGGTGACAAAAATTACGTATCACGCAGGAGGACTGCTGGGCCTTAGGGAACGGGCTGTCTATTTTACGTCCAGTCGGAAAAAAAAAACTGAAATTGTCACCTGCTGCACTTTAATCCTTTCAAAGCAATGATATTTTTATTAAATATATTCTTGTCCTCTAACACAAACACAGCTTTAGCCTTTTCAGTCACTTGGACGCTTGTTGTGTACGTAAAATATCTATCTGCATTATGGTCGAGATTCCCAGCCATTGCAACCTTTCAACCCTAATTTTAAGCCATCTCGAGATTCGTCTGCAGAGTAAACACTAAATTATTCAGGATCGAAACTGAAGCGCTAACGATCAGCATCCTACGACTTTTAATTCATATCTCTTACATAGTTTATTAAGAAATTTTCGTCTCATGAGATACTTTACTACACTGGCGAATCATGTCCACTCCTGAAGGCTTTATTTGGATTGTCAACAGACCTTTAACATACATGGCAGGAAACTGATCAGGCAAATATGCAACGCACCACATGATCAGACATTTGAATATTAACTAAACACCTCCAGCACAATGACAAACTATTTATGTACTTCTTTTTATCCACAAACAAGAACATTCAGCCCTAGAGAGACTTTCTGTAGCAGCTGTTGTTGCAAACCCTGTCCCCTCTGAATGTAAACCCGGTGAACTGCAGGCTAATGTTTTCTGCTGTCCATCATCCTTCTTGCAGAGGACAGGGAAGGTTCTGAAGGACGTGTGTACCTAAGGTGTTCATGGATGTAGCTCTTACCTGGTGTGTGTGTAGAGCCAGTACTCCCTGTAGTTTCACCGGATCCATGAAAACTCCTCTCTGGTTCCTCACGCTCACCCACACACACGCCGACGACGCAGGTGGGCGGGTGGAGGAAGGAGCTGGCGGGGGTGTGATGGTGGTGGTGGTTGACGGTGCTGATGGTGGTGTGGCTGTGGAGGTGGGCGTGTGTGGGGTGGAGGTGCGTGCAGGGTGACATGACTCAGACACACTCACTATCTGTACCTCACTGCCCCTCTCGCCCACCGCCTCAGACACACCCTGCAGCAGCGCACCCATCGTCCCTCCGCCCGTCTGGTCAAAAGGAAACGTACAAACGCTCAATTTCCCTCCACACATTACAGGTAGACAATGAACGCCACTGTCACATGAAAAAATACACTACCAACATCACCTTCAATGTCCGTCACAGCTGGGCTTACATCCAGACAAATGATGTGCAGAAAATAGATGAGACGAGGTTACAATCCCAGATATTTAAGGTGGCTGCCACTAGTATATTTTCTCATTTGGTAACATGTGCTGCGTTTACACTCTGTCGATTCATACCAGTGACATACTCGTATATGAACAACGATTCAAACGCACCTCCCACTTTAGAACCAGACTTTATTGTACAGTACTTGACCAAGATAGGGAAGGGTATAATTCTGAAAATCTTTCTTCCAGATCGGGAAAGTCCATTTCTGTAGTGGACACACCATTTACGGAATGTCATTTTACACTGACTGTCACCTTACTAACCATTGCTTTCATTTATACCACGAAGAATCAATGGGACACACCCGTGGGAGTTTTATGTCATAAGAGTGTGTGGAACGGGTGGTGTCCGCGTTACCATGGATCACTCATGGTATTATAAATTACCTACCGCAGTAATGAACTAAAATTATGATTAAAAAATAAACAAATGCATGCCATAAAACAATACAATAATAGTTATATAAAACCTTGAGGTGAAATGTTCCGACGTGCACAGCGCAGGATCGGCCCATGAAAAACTAACCCTACCCCTTCAGGAGACGCCTCTTGTACTGAAGGGGTTAAGGAGGGCCATATATAACCCCTCCAGTGCGAAAAATCCTTCCATAATAGGGTAAATTCGTCTGAGGGTAGCGAGAATTAATGTTAAAACGGGCATCTTCTCACAAAAGGAACTAAAGCATCAAAACCCAGAGGAACTTTCTGTCTTGATCACCCCGGAAGTACTCTGGTGGCTTGAGTCTGGCAATAAAAAGACCTAGAAACGGAAACATCTTTAATCCTGTAATCCGGCCACGTTTTCGTTATTGTGTTACTGCTTCTGGTGGACGGATTTATTGGGTTTTGGGGGAAACCGAGGAAAATAAAGGAAAGGTTAAACCCCCTCCCATTACAAAAGCCAAATAAAATCGTCTGAATATACCAAGGAATTTATCTGTCTATCTATTGCCAGACGCCTTAACCCCGTAACGGGTGGCCACAAACAAATCGCCTCCAAGTCGCCCTGTCTTCTGCCATTTGTCTGCCCTTCCTCCAAGTCACATCCCTCTCTCATATATCTCTCCACTCCATACCTCCTTCTCATCCTTGGAGAAAAGGGGGAATGAGAGACTGACTAGAAGAGCATACCAATAAAATAATAGAAGGATTAAAAAGAATCAGAAACTGACTAGAAGAGTACACCAAGAATAAATAAATGGATTAAAAGAATGAGAGACTGACTAGAAGAGTATACCAAGAATAAAACAGGATAAAAAATGTGTTCTGACTTACCTCCGGCGTCCACCCTCTGGTTAGGTGTCCTGGTGTGGTTTGGGAGAGCGTGAGGGCGACGGCGTGAGGGAGGGCTTCGGGCGCTAACAACTGCACCACCACCGTCACGTTGGCAGAGACCCCAGCCCCACCCCACACACGGTCACTCACCAGGAATTGCAGATCATACCTTGTGCGGGGAGAGAGGTCAAAGGTCAAACTGAGGAACAAGGCGTACGTAAATAATGAATAAGGAAGTGGATAAATAAGAAAAAGAAAATAAAAAGATAGGTGAATAAATTACAAAAAAGGAGGTGGATAAATAAGGAACAAGGAGCTGAATGAAAAAGGAACAGAACGTGGATAAATAAGGAAGAAGGTGACCAAATACGGAACACGGAGGAAGGCGACGTCGACCCACCATGCAGCTGTCAGGAACTTGTGTGGACGAGAGAAAAACAAGCGACAGGAGGAGGAAATAAAAAAAAAAAACTAAAAAAAAAAACTTAGAGGATGACATACGCAAACATTTTTTTTTTTTAAAGCTCTCTTCGTGCAGTGGGATTCTCTGACATATTTACGATCGAATCCCCGTCGTAACTAAGATATATTTTTACAGGAAGGGAAGATTCTGCATTCCTTTCCCTGATCTTCCTGCAGAAAGAGAGTTATAACTTGCAGTCATTTTCGCCTCGTAACTAGGATTTATTTATTAAGTTAGAACAGGAGACAGACGAATATTCAACAGCCCCCTTGTCCTTCCTGCACTTCAAAACCTGAGTTACGACAGGGATTGATCGTAAGGGCGTTTGTGTGGTTTGTGTGGCTCCTCATAGGCTGGATATAATCGTCTTGCAGTGGTAAAATACTGAGGTTTAATGTTATTCTGGTACTTAAAGGATAAAGAAAACGAAAACATGTTAAGCGTTTTGGTCAAATATCGTCGCCAACACCGAAGAAGACAAAAACATCTGAGAATTTCCTTGGAATTCTCATCTCTAAGTCAAAGTACGTGACGGTGTGGACATGTACGAGGCCTTGAGTCTTCCCCAACTGGATTATTGAACACTTGCTGGAGATATTGAAAAAAAAAAACTGAAAAATTAAGTTACCAAAAATACTCATAATTATTTGTTGTAACTATAATGCACATCACAATCCAAATCCAATTGTCTTTAAATACTACATGAGTTTGATATTTTCCCCATCGTAAAAGTGAAGTATCAGAATGAGGTAATACTTTTTAGCACAAATATATCACTGATTTTTCACTAACTTTTTACAGTGACTTTCATTTGCGTCAGGTACACATAATCACAAAACCTGAATTCATTATTGGTTTATTCTTTTTCTTTTCTTTTTTTCTCCCCTTCCTTTTTCTTCCTTTTTTTGTGTGTGTGTAAACAAGCTTAGTTATATTCTTGCAAGATATGTTTTAATTTGCTTGTCTATCAAGTAATCTGATCATGATGCAATTAGTACCTAACCAATACAGTCGTAGCTAAAAAAGGATTACGGTACGAAGAGTTACGTTATTATGATGTGTAAGAATAAATTTTCTCTCTCTCTCGCTCACACACTCACGCACACACAGCTATTTCATCAGTCTCACACACCGGCCTCCCGCACTTGCTCACCTGCCCTGCCTGAGCTGCGTGGCTGCAAAGATGGTGCCGGTGTGTGTGTTGAGGGAGAAGAGGGGGTGTGGCGGGGTGGCCCAGGTGAAGCTCTTGTCCCCCAGGTCCCAGTCGTCGGGGTCATCCACATACACACGACCCAAAGGTGCCTCTGACCCCCCTCCCTGCATAGTGAGAGTTTAGAGGAAGACTTAAAAAATGCAAAGCGGTCGCGGTTGTATTATTAAAAACGTGTGCACGAGGGCATGTGGACGACGTAAATTTTTGACGGTCATTTAAGGCGCACCTGTACCTGCTAGATGGGGTCCACCTGCATCCGATAAAATGCAGTCAGCAACGATACAGAAAGGCCAGGCATGTTTTCCCGTCATCTGATGCTAGAAAAATTATTGTAATAAATTTGGGGCCTGTTTACATTTTTGCACCCCCTGCTGGAATGATACAAACCTCGGATATGAATCGAGAGAAGGAACAGTCTCTTTTCCAGGGACATCCTCACTAGATTTTAAAACAGACGAGCAGCCTAAAAATGAACCCGCTTTCCACTGCCGCGTGAAAGCATGAAAAATGTACAAGGGACAGCGTCATACATGTTAAGGCTTTATAAATTGTTTTTTTGACTGAACTACGATACTCTTTTTAATGTAACTTGTCCTGAAATTCCCGTCTCTATTTGAATGCTGAGGTATAGTAACAGATTAGCAGTAGACACGATGCTAACCAGGAAGAATTGCTGGAAAAAAGGGACATAAAACCACAGTACTGGGTTCTTTTTTCGAACATAAATCCACAGCATTGTCTTCTTTTGAACTATGTGAAATAAGCTGTAAAATGGCGAAACTTTTGGCCCTCAGTGTAAAAAAAAAAAAGTATAATATCGTTTTACCTGAGTCTTCCACAAATAGACCATCTTGGTGGCGGGCTTCATGGGGTTGTCATTCAGGTCGTCGACGATGATGGTGACCGTGTGTGTGGCTGCGAGACCCTCAGCATCAGTCGCCCTCACCCTCACCTCCAGCTGCCGGTGCTCCTCGCGGTCAACAGGCCCCCTCGTCCACAGCTCCGCCCCGCCCCGACCGCTGTCAAGACCTGGGCGAAAGGAAAATAGAAAAGGCGGGGAAAGTAGGCAAAGGCGATGAGAAGTAATGAGTAATTCCTGGGGTTCCATGAAACTGAAACGGCGTGGCTACCCCTCATAGGATGCAGCGTCAGGTCATACAGAGACAGGAAGAAAGATAGACCGACAGACAGATAGATATAGACACTCACAGACAGACAGACAAATACTCGTATATATACACACATACAGACGAGGAAAAAAACTTGTATGAAAAACTGAGAGGATATGACAGGAATTAAGACTGGCCCAAGAAAGAAGGGTGGACAGAGCGATGAAGGTCCTCACATGAAACAAAAGACTCGGTAGGGAGGCTGAAGAAGGTCCAAGTCGGGCCGAAATGTGCATCTCCCCCAATCACAACCTTTACCTACGTGGGTATACTTCTTGCAACTCTGGAGCGGGATTCTCGAAAATACTTACGATCGATTTCATGTCCTAACTAAGATTTTTTGTTTAGTAAGAACAAGAAACATGGAAATTCTCTGCTGTCTCCTTTTCCTGTCCTTCATGGGGGAAAAAATCACAATTACAACAAGAAATCGAGAGTAAAGATATTCGTGAGTTCCATCCCTGATATACGTACAGTACTTACGGGGGTCGAACTTGAGGGAGACTAGGCTGAGTACGTGTGGCGGGTTGTTTGGGTGTAGCGAGAGTGTAAATGGCGGACCGTGCCCCATGGCCCACACGTCAGCGTCAGTCAGCCTCAGCAGGGCCAGGCGTGTGGGCGGTGCTCCCTCAGCGACGTGCAGCAGTGTGGGCGGCAGCAGGATGGGCGGGCAGTCGTTGATGTCCGTCACGGTGATGCTGAGGCGCGTAATTACAGACATAACACTGCATGAGATTCGAACCCAGGCAGCATAGGAGATTTCGTAGTGCTTTTTTGTCAGTGATTTATTTTACCTGTCACACCTGTTTATCTTCTCTTACGTCACGTAGGTAAATTAGGTTGCTACTAAAAATATATAAATAAAATAATATCTGAGTGTAATGTGCATAAGAAATGGCCATGAAAACTGCACTACGAAACCCCCAGTGCCACTTGAAATACGCTGCATAGAGTCCTTGTGTATACTGTACCTGTATGTTCAAGAATACAGTTATCGAACATTCCATAATCAAACAGGACGAATATAACAGTGAAAATGAAAGCTAAAACTAAAAGTCTATGGATGTATTAAGTGTTCTGGAGACTTGTTTTTCCTGTGAGATGGATTGAGTCTGCATACCTGAGGGTGGCGGTGGCTGAGAGGGGCGGCGTCCCCCGGTCCACGGCAATCACCCGCGCCTCACCCTGCCCCCCGCCCGCAACATCACGGTCCAGCCCAGCCCGCAGCCGCACACCGCCCGCACCATCCACAGTCATGGCGCCCCACCCGCCCTCCACACGGTAGTCCACGCCCCCACGCCCATCCTGCCGGCACATCCCATCCTGTCACCACACACGTCTGCAATTCCCTTCATTCCTGCAACCATCCTTCAGTGTTACCCCTTTTAACACTGAAGCTCCTATGACTTACAGGTGAATTAAATCGTCTGGCGTCACTGTAAAACAATACTACAATCGTCCGGGCAATGAGAGGGCTTGCATCCAATTCCTTTCTTCCATTTGGTGACCTGGCGCTAAGATTCCATTATTTATTTCAATTCCTACCATACGGCTCAATCTACGCTCCTGGGGCGAATACTCTAACAGGATTATTTACAATCGATTTGCTGTCGTAACTCTGAATTCTTTTTCCAGGAACGACTAGAGGCATGGCAAGGCTCTGAATGGTCCGTGTCTATCCTGCAGAAAGTTACAACCTACGACATATTTTCCTCTCGTAACTATTTTTTCCTTAAGATAGATTCGAGACTTGGAAACATTCTGGACACTTATCATTGTCTTTTCTGCTATTACAAATCTTAACTACGAAAGGGAGGCGATCGTAAGTTCGTTTGAGTATCTCACCCCTAACTTGGGAAGGGATTCATAAAAAAAATTTAAGGGAGGCTTCTTGTTGTAACTTACTTATTTTTACAGGAAGAACTAGAGATACGGGAAGGTTGTACACCCTTCCTTCCTTGTTCTTCTTGCAGAAAATAACACTTACGACGACTTTCCTTTCGTACCTAAGATTTGTTTTTGTGGGAGGAACAGAAGATACGAGAAAATCCTCATAATGGGAGCGTTTTTAACCTGAAGAAAATCGTCTGGTAACAACAATTTAAAAGGAAAATCAAACAGTATCTAAACGGTTTTGTGTAACTTAAAAGAGATCTGTCGTAATATTAGGGTTACGTAAGGCAATATACGACCCCTTCAGCTCGATAACTTCCTCCACAGGCAAGTAAAAGTGTCTGGAGATAAAACACGTCACAGAAGGAAGTGGTTAAAAGACGTTCGGTGTTGTCTCGCCCCCTGGAGGTTCCCAGTCAACCAACCACTTTCTTTCTGCACCTTGGGAGATGGTTGTAGCGGGGAGGCTGGTCACGAATTTTCTTCTTCTGCTTATACCACTTCTCCTGCTCCTCCTCCTTCTACCTTTTCTTTTATTTCTTCGTCTTCTTTCTTCTTCTTCTTTTTAATTATAGAGTTCTTTATTATACCGTTATTTTTTAATCCATCTACTTGTCAATCTATCTGTTTACGCTTAATTTACTGACGGTTTCACACCAGGTTTAAACCATGCACCTTCCCTCTTGTGCTCCATCCTACTTGCAATAAATCAAAAGGGAGGCACACTTAGACATTATACCAGGAAACATATAGGCGAGAAAGTAAGGAATAAATATATACGAGAATAAGGCTATGCGAGAGTAAATAATAATAAAAAAAATAATGCATAGTATAAGAAGTGGTGGGGGGAGAGTGGTTGGAAGACGTCAGAGAGAGGGTGGATAACTGTAAATATCAATAACAAAAACCTTATTAAGACGAAGGAGGACAGATGATTATAAACACACGGAGGACAGATAATTATAAATGGAGGGGGGACAGATAATTATAAATGGAAGGAGGATACCAGTGGAGAAGCCTCATTGCCCTTCAAGGATTAAATAGGACAGGTTTGGAAATTCGCATCGTCTGAAGTGTCTCTGGAACGTCTCCTAAGAAACAGCCACCACGTTTCCTTGCGACAGTACACGCAGATCCATGCTCGAAGTACTAAGCCATCACATTCTCACCCCAGGAAACCCACCTTGATGCTACAACCCTCCCCGTCAGAGTGGGTGCTTCCGTTTACCGTCCTCGCGAGTGTATGTGCTGTGACCTGGTGTGCTTGACAGGAATGAAGGTAAACACTTACCTGGAATGGCCGCCTCTCCTTACAAGAACGGCGGTTGTCTTGCGTGGGATGGCGTCTGTAGCAACAACACATACACCCACACCCAAAATAACTGTGTCCTCTATTTAAGTGCAGCTGTAGAATATAGAAGAAAATACTAAGCTCTGACAGAACAATTCCAGTCCCAGATAATGGCCTCTGAAACATGGGGAGTCTCTTGCCTCGCGATTAATAAACAAATCTGCCGGAATAACACGGCCTGACGAACACGATGAAACTTCGTACCTTAAACACTGACAGTAGGTGACCATCCATCGCGGTAATGCCCTGAGGTGAGTTCTGAGGCGTTTATATATATTTTGTATAATGCGTGCTGATTGTCTCGTAAGTTAAATTAAGTTGGTTGTTCCCCATCGCCATAGGTGTGTTTGAGGCAGGCGACGACATAACGCCTCACAATCACATATAACACAGCTGATGGAGGAAGCACTTTATAAACTGAATATTAATTACCAACGACGTGGACATAGTTGTGATCCAGCCCATTTGTAGGTGCGTATGCATGTATGTATGGATGGATGGATGAATGGATGGATGCATGTATGTATGGATGGATGGATGGATGGATGGATGTTTGCAAATTACGTCATCAATACCTGATCCACTCTGCATAAAACGCGACGCATATACATTGTGTGTGACGATGGAAGGATGGGATTCGATTTTCATGCAGTGATCAAAGGTTAAACTCACAGATCAGAGACGAAATTTTTGTGAGCGACGTCGATGTGTTTTCTGAGCGTTTTGAATGAATTTGGACGCAGGAATAAAAACAAAAAGCTAAATGGAAGCAGAAAAGATGAGGATAGAAGGATGGTAAAGATGAAGGAGTGAGGAGATGCTGAGAGAAGGATGAATTTGTTATGAAACGACCATGATTTAAGACGAAAATATTACAATGGTTACTAGTGAGAGAGAGAGAGACTGTGTGTGTGTGTAAATAATAATAATAATAAACGGTTTATTAATAATGCAGTCCTGGGACTGAAAATTTGTACAGGGGGGTGGATTATATACCTTATTCTAGGAGCTAAAACTACCTAAATCTAAGACTTAACATGTAACTACGGTCTACTGTACATTGTTTATGCCTTGGATGATGGTGGGGATGGCACTTCGTCTGTACCTATCCGTGCGTGGGGCTTTCAAGGGCACGAGTTTGTTCGTGTGCCTCGTTGTTCTAGTGGGGGGCGGCGCGTCAGGTGGGAGGAAGTGCCGGTGCCGCTGACTGCTCAGTAAGCCTCCACCGAATATGATGAGTGCTTGCTGGTATCTCTCGGCCAGCGTGGGCAGGCTCAGGCTAGTTAGGGCAGTGTTGTAGTTGACATATGCAGGGCCAAGGATGACTCTGCATGCCCTTTTCTGGACTCTCTCCAGCTGGTGTAGCTGAGTGGTGTTCAGGGAGGATGACCAAGCTGGAGAGGCGTAGACGAGTTTAGGGAGGATAAAGGAGGTGTACACTCCCCTGAGCTCGCTCGCCGGTGTTCCCAGAGACCTGAGCCTGCGCAGCATGTAGAGGCGGTAAGATGCTGCTTTCACCACACTGGCCACGTGCTGCCCCCAGGATAGATGGTCGTCCAGGACCACGCAAAGCAGCTTGAAGGTGTTGACTACCTGGAGTGGGTGGGGGCCGATGGTGAGCTGGGGTGGTGGTACAGCTGTTTTTGACGTGCAGACGTGCATCACCACGGTCTTGGTGTGGTTAATGGTTATACTGTTGTCCTGTGTCCACGTCTGCAGTCTGTCCAGCGTGCGCTGAAGCGACGTGTAGTCTGGCGCCCTGTTGTTAACGGTGATGCCGACAGTGCAGTCATCCACGTATTTCCAGCGATGTGGGGTGTCAGTGAGGGCGTCATTTATCATCATCAGGAAACACAGTGGCCCCATCTTGGTCCCCTGGGGGACCCCGCAGGTCAGCTGGCGAAGCGAGGAGACATAGCCCTGATAACGGACGGCCTGCTGGCGGTCAGTGAGGAAATCAGCCAGCCACGCTATCAGGTCAGGGTAGAGTCCCAGATTTATGGCCTTGTTAATGACAACAGAGTGATCTACAAGGTCAAATGCCTTTCGGAAATCCACAAAAGCGAGGGCAAGAGAGGTGTCGCGTTTGTCCAGGTGGCTGTGTATGAATTCAAGACAATTGACTAGGTAGTGGGAGGTGGAAGTGGCTTTAATATTTCCAAATTGTCTT
>JAGKTI010000841.1:0-47624 GCA_018397915.1 Birgus latro
CATTTGCTTTTTGCTATACGGTGGCAGATCATTTTAGCTCTGTTTGTCATTTCAGGTCAGACCTATGTATGAGTTTGCCAAAAATCAGCCCTGTCAGTGTAACGATTTTTCTGACGTCAGTCAAGGTCTTTCAGGACATAGAGGTTTGGGTGGAGAGGAGTGGGCGGGATGGGCTGAATGTTTACTGGTAATCGATACATTATTACCCCACCGTAAGTTCATCACATCAGAACAGAAACGAATGGGGTGGGTGTAGGAGTAGCTGGGCTGATCTGGGATGGCGATTGTGGTGCGGAGTGCTGGGGAAGTTCATGTTGTTAAGATGGCAGTTGTCCGTAGACCAATGATGTGCATTTCAGAGGTGGTGCAAGATATATAAGGTGAGGGTGGGCAAAAACCAGTGAATAGGATGAACTAAGATGATGGAGAATGGTGGGGCAGAGCAGGATGCGCACACCTTGTGACGATGGGTGTTACACGAGGGGCACCGCTGGTGATGGGAACAGAAATGTCGTAGAAGTTCGATGTGAGAGGAGTAGACGAAGAGTGAAGTGGGTGAGGAGGGGTTGGCAAGAACGCTGCTGGTGGTGGGGCAGTATTGTAAATTTGTCGATATGGGCGTGTTCGTGGTTTAACTTAAAACTTTCTTCGAAACGACAGGCACAAATACCGTAAGTAAACACGCTTCGCACCCACGGTGTCTCAAGATGCAGGTGTAAAATGTTACATTATTTTGTGGAGACGGATCTTTTCTGTGAACTGACCGAGCCAAGTAATACGATGACTGTTTCTATGGTCGCTGTTTTAATTTCCGCTGCATGTTACCTAAATTAGTAAATCAAAAGGCTGTATTATCAAAACTGAATAATTCTATGTTCTAGGCATTTAGGGAACACCTGTAATTGCTAGATGTGGTCAGCCTTCCTCCCACATTACCAACTGTAGTCAGCAACGATACAGGAAGGTCAGACTTGTTCGATCATCATCACATGCCTTGTAAATAATCGTCAGAAAAGTAGGGCTAGTCCACACATTCCTCTCTTAGTGTTATTAATATGACTCAGAGAAAGAAATTGGACTACGTATCTATTTTCACCGATGTAGGGTAGGAATGCAGCCTCCCCCGCCCTGCTACTGATTAGCGTTACTGAGTTGAGAATAGTGTGCACTGTTAGCCTGGATTTCACCCTCTCGTACACTCACACCGACGCTCGTGCACTTGAACTTTCAGGTGCGGAGCGGTAGTGTGGTGAGGGAGGTGGACGAGACAGGAGCGAGCGGGGCCTGGCGGAAGAATTTTTTAGACTTACGGCGAGCTGTGATGGTGGGACCTTTACTGTCATTCTCCTGGAAGCCTGTCTGCGAACTCATAACGCCAACACTTTGGTAAATATCCCTTCAGTATTTCCACCTGTATGTATTTTTCATTGTGCTTGATGGGAATTATTTTATCCCTGTCACTGGGAGTGGTATTCTTCAAATGCTGGTGGTGCTGTTTCTGCTGTGTTGTCATTTAAGAACCTCTAAATTCGTGTTTTTATCTGTATTTCGTTAATTTTATACGAATTAATGTAACATCGCCGTTATTCTATCCTGTCATGCTCTTGCTATAACTGGCAGTTTGTAAGATAGTGACAACCCAGAAAACTGTAGTAAATATTTCCTTTACTGATTTTACATGTTATGTATTTCTTTTCTTTTCTTTTCTTTTTACCAATTAGATCCGTATTATTAAAACTGAGAGTATTATTAAAATTGAGGGATAGGCTAGCCCCAAATATTTTCGACAATTTCTGAATCGCCCAAAGAAGGTATAAAATAAGAAGGCTTAACATTAATGCCTGTCAACTGTTCCAGGATTATTCAGGCAGACATGTTGTTGGAAAGTCCCAATCCTCCCACTGAATACGATCCTCAGTGGGTGATGTTATCTCCAAGTCCGTTGTACTACTGGGTGAGCAGGAACAAGAGGGAAACAAACTTTTTTCAAGTGCCTGACCGACCTGAGAAAATAAAATGTCGTTGCCTTCTTTGTCGGTATCCTATCTGACTCAGTGTGGACGCAAACTATAACGGTGAATTCTGTCAATCATGAGGATTCCCCAGAAACTAAGGGCTTGCCTCAGCTTTCGTGATCCAAAGTTAATTAACACTGGTGTGAGCTTGACGCCTTTCGCAGCCATCAGTGGGCAGCGTGGTGTGATGTGCTCTTCCAGGGGTGACCAACTCAGGTGACATACCGGTCGGCACTGTCAAGGCGCCACGCAGTTAAAAAACAATGAGTACTGTGTAGCCTAGTATTCTGCATGGTTATGGTGTTAGTATGCAAGTTAGTTAGTTATTCTGATCTACAGTGACCAGCAGGAAGGTGAAAATGAGTCAGATGTACTGTGTGAAATGCAAATTTTCCATTTAAAATAGTAATAGCAACAGCAGTACATGTGGCAGATGTACTAAAATTTTGTAGGGGTTGGAGCACATTAGGTCTTAGTAGCATCCATAGTGCTTGCTTACATATTACTGTTGTATCTAACGAATTAAGACAGATTTTACACTGATCTGTTTGTCCTGTATTGCATGCAGTGGTTGGCCTGCACAACTGTGAGCTGTTGATTTGTCTTGAATTATGAGATTTTTAACGCTGTAACAGACTGCCTAACTCACCCAACTTGTTCATGGATTGCCTACCTCGCCCTAAATCGTTAAAACTGCTCCCAGAAAGTGACAATATGGTCGTGGAGAACAACAATTCTATGACAGTTGGTAACGACGATGTCTGTTAGTCTTTGGCAGCTTGTTTGTCTTATGGTGTATTTGTGGCATCATCATCAACAGACTCTGTTCGCCTGCTAGAGGACCATGGTTTCTTGAAATCTCCACTCCAGCCTGTCAGTTAGTGTGTTCCATTCTGGCCCGCCTATATACTGATTTCAAGCTTCATATCCCCCACCCCCCACTCCCTACCCACAAAACACACACACACACACACACACACACACACACACACACACACACACACACACACACACACACACACACACACACACACACACAAGCAAAATATAACACGTGCCTGGCTATCACCCACGTATGTGAAGAAAAAACACGATAAACACTGTCACATGATGCCTAAGAACTGCAGATTATATACCCACTATGATGAGAAACAAAAAGGAGCTGTCAGAAAATGCAACACCTCACCCTTCGTTTGGTCTAAGGACTGAACAGTTGATTTTGCCCTGTGATCTGGACCTTGGACCGATTGGTTTCAGAATCGATATATTTCACCTTTGCCTGACCTCCAACCCTTCCACCAATTTGATAAAAAACGACCCAGATTTTAAAGTGAGTTATGGTGACCTTGACCTCCAATTGTTCTAAAAATCAAATCCCTCCTTCTTTAGCTTGCCTTCATCTCTCCCACCAAGTGTGATCTGTATCGAATCACTAATAACTGTTTACTTTGATCTTGCCACGTGTACTTGACCTGTGACCTATTGTCCTGAAACACTTTTTAACAATTCCTTGCCTGAGCTTCAACTCTTTCACGAAATTTGAAACACAATGGATCAAAACTTATTTTCTTCACACACAGAATTGCAAGGGTCAAAATCTGACTTTGTCCTGTGATCTTGATCTTTGACTTATTGTTCTCAAAATCTAATCCCTTCATCCTTGCCTTACCCTGAACATTTCCACTAACACTTCCATCAAATTTAATTAAAACTGGATAAAAACTGCTTGAATTATACTATTAAAAGACAGACACACAAGCACACATAACACCCCAGGTGGGCTTCCAGCTTGCGTGGGTGAAAAAGTATTCCAGAGTCGTAAACATCAATTTTAAAATATCACATGCTTGTTCATAATCCCCCTCTACTGTCAACTTTCCTTTTCTTTATGAGACTGCAACCAGTTAGCACTCATTCTAATCTACCAAAGTAGCCATCATTACTGCTTGGTTCATATAACTGACCTTATGTCAGCTGAAAATGCGTTACTGTGAGAAATTGTCAGGTGCCGACATAACCGGCTACTGGTATTTGAAGTCGTTATAATTTCTATATTTAAGCAACCTCAGATACTGCCTGGGCTACGGAAAGCAAGCTGACAGTTCAATTTCTTGAATCTAAGCTCTTAAAAGCTGGGATGTGTTCATCCTTCTGTGTCAGACATCATCGAATCTCTCTCTCTCTCTCTCTCGAAACAGCCATGGTAAGGAAAGGAGGAGCGGAGAGGAATCAACAACAACAGAGGGAAAGAAATCTACTCATCACAATATGCTTCGAAAACTGAAGCCGAGGCATAGGAGTTCATACAGTAGGAAAAACAGATATCAAGAGGCCTATTGGCCCATAATGAGGTTATCTGTTGGGGGGACAAGAACTTTTGCTAAGGATCTAACCTACGTGTAAGAAAAGGGTAGATAGCGGAAGGCTCCGCCCCCCCTACCACACCCTCCGGTAAACGGGCAGGAAAAAGGCAGAAAAATACAATGATTGTTGGAAAGGACAGTCATGGCACTATAGCAGTCCAGTGGAAATCATGACACTACAGTAGTCCACTGCAAATTTTTTTTTAACGTGTTTTGCGGTACGGATGAAATTTATTGCTGTTCCTGGTGCTATGGCATGTCCTGATCTAGATTTAGTCGGGTACCACTTTTGACACAAATCTGGATTTTTTTTTAATGCCCCCCTCCCCCTCAAAAAAAAAAAAAAAGTCAGTCCCCAATAATCATAACATCTTTAATCACTGGTGATAGAAAATCGATCTTGGTGTCAATTTATATTTTAGAAATCCACAGATGGAGTTTTTATATGTCAACCATATATGAGAACGTTTTCTGATTAACTCTCATTTTTCGTTTTTGAAATGGTATCGTTATCATAACATCTTAGGTATAAATGCATTATTAGCTTGAGCGTCATATATATCTTCGTCTGTGTGTCAAAATATGTAGTCAAAATATGTAGCCTCAGTTGTAGTAATGGTTTACTTGAAATTAGGTTGTTCTCAGACAGCAGTAGAATGATTACTCCGATATTTATGGTTCTCTCGTTCTCTCATATATAACTGCCTGATGTATATACAAGCAGCCATGTATAGGGGCCTGGCAACCCAGTGTATCTAGAAAACAGCTTCGTAGTTTCTATAAAATAAGAAGAGGGGAGGCAATGAAACGGACTTTCTTCTACACGAAATAATTTCGTGGAAGAAAGCAGCCCCTTCAATCCGATAGTGTATTTTCATATTCTTTTCTTGCTACCTTCGGACAATTTCGTTCAACTTACACAAGGAGTGATTTTTAAACTACAGGGGCTACATGCAGCCTCCAATAACCCTTTCACTACCAGAGGTTCTTTCAATGCTGAATGAATACTTTTAAAAACTTCAGGTATAAGATACATAATGTGTTACCGGAATGAACGGGAATAAGACTAAGTGACTAAGTGCATGAAATTCAAGTGCCAGATATTAAAAACCATATGGCACTATACTGTGAGTTAAAGGTATATTAAGGAGTAGGGAGGCCACGGCAGAGGATAATTAGAAACTAATGGGAGGATTTTAGATTAGGTGAAGGATATGGAAAGCCAATGGGAAGTCCTTAAATGTCATGAAACCAAATGTCATACGTGATTCAAGCAGAGGGAAAATAAAGGCCGGAAGAAACACGGAAATATCAAGAAGGGAGGTAGGACAAAATAGGAGAAGACAGTAAGGAGAGAAAGATGAGAGACAAAAGGCCCCTTTTAGTCGCCTCTTACGACAAGAAGGAATACTGGGGATGTAATCTTTCCCACCCCCAGAGGGGTGAGGGATAAAGAGCTTAATTCATTTCCCCTTCCTACCACATATATCCACTCCCTCCCTCCCGCCCTTCACATACATGGGAAGCAGGCTGTTAATAACGATCGTGACTGTGCACAGTTCTATGTATCAAGTGCATAATGAATCCAGATATGCTCCACATATTATACACTGTGGTAATACTTTCTCTCCTTATATTAGCAGCGGTTGCAATGTTGGTAGTTCAATAATACATTCAGAAGTGACTAAACGTATATTGCATTTTATACACCATTAACATTTTCACGTAGGACATCAGCATATAAAGTATACTGAGGTTATTAATAATCCATTGTATCAGAATATATACTTCTTATTTTTACTACCGAACTGACGACTTGATGCAATTTAGGACAAACCTCTTAGAGTGCTTGGGTTAGTGCATGAGACGAGTATATCTAATCCTTCCAGTTGAAAAATGTATTAAGTGCAATAAAAATTTCCATAGATAGGAAGAATAAAATGCAAAAAACTAGGGGAAGGTGGTGGTTAAGATGTGGCAGGTGTTGTTGCCACGGTGTTTCCTGTATAAACATTAGAACAAGTGAAAATGCTGCACTGTGTTTGTGTTCACAGGTGAGNGCGGGTGTTGAGTGCAGTGGCGGGTGTTGAGTGCAGTGGCGGGTGTTGAGTGCAGTGGCGGGTGTTGAGTGCAGTGGCGGGTGTTGAGTGCAGTGGCGGGTGTTGAGTGCAGTGGCGGGTGTTGAGTGCAGTGGCGGGTGTTGAGTGCAGTGGCGGGTGTTGAGTGCAGTGGCGGGTGTTGAGTGCAGTGGCGGGTGTTGAGTGCAGTGGCGGGTGTTGAGTGCAGTAGCAGGTGTTCCGTGCTGCTTGCTGCTGCTAGTGATATTGAATGGAATATATCATCCATTATCTATTTGGCTTTGGGGACTTCGCAACGCTTCTTCCTCAGCGAATTACCTTACACATCACACCTTAATAATCCTTCTGTATGTTACCGATGAATTTTTATGTCGGCTTTACACAGATATGCTTAGAATACAAGAGAAGGTACCGTTATAATATTGAAAGTCCCTAAAAATGAAGTGGCACAGAGTATCCTATGTCGCTTACATTACTGCTCACGGTAGAGTTGTCCTAGCCATGAGAGCATACGGTATATATTGTGTGCCTGCAGGTGAGCGACGTCAGGATGTGGTGTGAAGCGACGGGTGGCAGGCGTTGGCGGGTGAGGCGGCCGTTGGTGGTGGTGGTGGTGGTGGTGGTGGACGCTTGGATGAACCAGATGATCGTTGCTGATGCCGCCCTCACCCACCCAGCCGCCCATGCACATCCTCTCACGATATTTATACAGCACGCCGACTCACTCCAAACTGGTAAGTCTTATAATCAGCTGGTCCATATACTGTGCCCTCTTTCTCTCTTCCCTGGCGAATTCTTATATGCTGCGAGGACGACTCAGTCACTCAGTACTTTCTATGATTCTTTTTATGCCTTACAGTGTTTGCATTTTTGTGTCCATATACTGCATGGCTAATACGTTATATCATGAGGCAGACTAAGCCGTCCCCGCAACACAAGCTACCACCATGCCTTGGGAGGATTATACAGACCACCCTGTGTTTATTTTATTGATTCATGCCTTAATATTGAACTGCTCAGAGTATTACTGACTGATTATATCTTCAGTGTACTTTACCTTACCTGTCAACTGAATCATACAAACGTTAACCACTTCACTGACATGGCGCAGTTTTATATTCTTAATGCTAACAAAGTATTTCATTCAGCTTTGGAGAATCTCATTTAGAAAAAGAAGTTATTGACGGCTGTATCCAACCCATTCATTTCAGAAAGTGTATCTAAAGTGTATAAAATCGCCTGAAGACAGCAAAAACATAATCAGTACGTCACAACAGTGAAGTTGTTAAACAATCATACGTCGCTTATTCGAATTATTACAGGACAGGTGAAGGAGCCTGGCCAGCGGAGCACAAGCCACCAGCCCATCTACACAGGCAGGTCCTCATCCTTAACCTCCTACACACAGAGCATCCAGCCGCCTCACCTCCACTCATCCCTGCCTGACATCCATCATCCCAGGACATACGGAGACAGTTTTGCTACCAGCCCAAACTACACAAAGCCACAGCCAACATTCGGTGGTGTCTCAGCTTCACTCTATACTGGTGCAAGCGTTGAAAGAAAGAGATCCATAGAACCAGAACCTGAAACTGTAAATACTAGAAGACACCTGCATGACGAACCACAAGTAGAAAACGTGCCTGGAAGACAAGCAACAGGTCCGCCTATATCTAACAATGAAACAACCACGTCACACACCAGGTTTAATGACAGAGCACGTGACGCGGTCGATAAGTCTGACAAGGAAAACTCAAATATCGTCGCCACAGGAAGAATCGAAAATCCAGGCCTTCTAGGAGTTCATGTGAACTTAGGGACCTCTGACGCTTACCTGGTCCCTGCCCCGGACAAGAGTAGCACACCCAAGCCAGTGTTTGGGGAAGCGGGTGACATGCAGCTGAAGAATGGCCCAATAACATCCTCAGGTTCACTAAGCACTCATGAAGAACAGAAATTTGTGTCAGTCGGGAACACGGTCTCAGCTGGTACACAGAATTTTCCGCCTCCCTTCCCCAGTCACAGTCAATTAAATAACATAAACAAAACGAAGCATCTGTCGTTTCGTGATGTGTCTGGTGCTCGGTCTGTGTCGGCACGCTCCGTTTTCGAGCATTACCTCAACCAGCACGACACAACCCCGGGGTACGAGGCTCAAGTTCAGAATTATCTTGTGTCGCCATCGAGCTCATCCTCACCTCCACCAGCTCCTGAGGATTCATATTTAGTTACATCATTCTATCCAGCTTTACCAGCTCCTCATGCCGATCATAGTCCATTACAAGTACTAAAGCAGTATCTTCAGAAATACGATTCCAGTCCCGCTTCTACAGACGCCTCACAGAATCAACAGGATACATTTACAGTCCCCTCGCCAATATACCAAGCTTCATTCAATCCACCTTTTTCGTTTTTCAATGACAAACCTTACATTCCTGCCTTTGATGACCCCGGATTATTACCAGATTCCTTTAATTTTATTGCTAACGAACCTATAGGCCAGGCTCCGGCTCCCACGGCCAACGCAGACGCCAGCAGCAGCAGCGTTAGTAGTAGTATTAGCACTAGCACTACAACCAGCACATCCTCGGGCTGCTTCTCCAGTGCAGGTTGCATCTTAGGGGTTGCTACATTCGTTGCCTTAACAGCTGCCTCAGTCTTTTATATTCCGTTCGCGTTGAGGCGGCGTAGGAGTGCCGATCAAATGATGCTGCCGTATAATACATCACCCTCCCTCAGCCTTTACCTCAACACCCTTGAAAATGCTACAACATTTGTTCCTCACTCTGACGAACAGTCCTTTGACGTATTCCAAGAGTCAAGTAACGGTACAAGAGAACTAATATTCAGATATTTGGAGAACATAATTTGTCATATAAAAAAACATAAAAAACACACGAACAGTACCGGTAAAGCGTCTGCTCCAGGTTCAGACACGACGAGCACAATTCAACTGGGTGACAAGACCAAAAACAGCGGTGTAGGTGATGCGACGAATATTAACCCCTAGACGAAGAGCAGCCAAGCTGAATAAAACAGTCTATTCGCAGTAGTCAGAATAAAACAGAATATGTCTTCTATCTTCAGTTTCATAATATTATAAACAGTGTCGTCTTGAACAACCTAAAAGAATATACAGTATTACCGTACCAGATAGTGTTAGCAATAAGTTGGTAAGGAAGTGGTGCTGGGGAACCTCCTTAATCCTTTCGCTATTGGATATTTTACTTTGTTTAAGTAAGAGAACTCCCAGCATTCAGTCTTCAAAAACACACTTGGGTAAATCTTGCTCTGCGGTTGGTACACCTTGGAATTATCTTTAGGCTAACTCTAGGCGATTTTATTCCTATTGAGAAAGAACCTAGAATACCGGCGTAAGACCTGTTTCCGACACGTCACTTTCTATGACGGTAGGGCAAGTTACCTGCAGTTTTTTTTTTTTTTAGGTTTGTCCTTGCTGTCTGCACGCGATTTTGTTGACTTTCGAGGAACCATTTGTAGTGGCGGGTTTGTTCCTCGTCCATCAACCCCTTCACAATGTGATATCTCTTCCTAGCCATAAAAAACTGACTGGTGACAGCAAGAATATATAGAAAATACTTCATCGGGTTGTAGCAGTTATGGATGGAGGGGACGGAAGTGAGTAAAAATGCCATTAACTTCATCAAAGAAAAAATGCAGTGACCAATACCTAATTTTCTTTCAGCTGGGGAAGCCGGTAGAGCACTGGTTAGCACGTTCAGCTCGAGCTGAAAGAACCCGAGTACTAATTCTCGGGCCGGTCATACTGCTGGATGGGTTTGTAAACCCCTTGTGCCTGTTCATCCAGCAGTACAACTGGGGACCTGAATATAATTTTCGAGAGAAACGTTGGTACATAACAATAGTTGACTGCGATAATGACCCTCTGGCAGTAGACAGGTACTGAACTAGGTAAAGAGAATCCACAGTACGATGTGGAACATTTTCAAGCGATCGGAATGTGTTAGAATCGAGTAGCTCTTGATGACAAAGATGTTCAGCACAGACATTAGTCAAATTTATCACCTTCCGCTGTAGTTTCATCGTGTGCTTTGGCTGACGTGGTTTTTTTTTTTTTTTTTTTGGCCTGCTTGCTTTTCGCAAAAATCAAATATCACATTGCGACTTGTGACTCTCACTAAAGGTCTAACTCGCTCGGATTATGTAAGGCGACAGCGGTACCATGCATCACCCAACAAAATCAGTCACAATCTCTCATAAAGCAGTTACTTTGTGGACCAGTTTGAACATTTACGAGACAAACTGAGTTTTTTTTTTTTTACGCCCAATCAGCTGAAACACACTTTTCAAAAATTCTAAATTCAGCGCTATAACTGTTTTAGGAACAATTTTGGCCTTGTTGTGAAGTATCAGAGTCTATTGCACATAATCATATTAATTTACCACGAGGCTTTCAAAAGGTGTAATTCATACCTATAAATTTAACGTTTAAAAAATAATTGCACCATTAGAGGCTGCTAGGGGAGCAAACTAACTAAGTGTTCTTGCACGCACTCCCCTGCAATCAGTTTTAGCCTTCGTCCTTGTCATGACCATGCTGCGCGCGCGCACACACAAATTATTTATTTATCTATTTATTTATTATTACATGTAACCAGCAAACCACATATTCACTCTTTAGCTGTGCAATGCCTACTTTGCATTACACTGCAGCTAACTACAGCTAATGTTACTATGCTCAAGAGAGAAGCTCCCACAATTTACACTGTTAATTTTGCATTTCTTTCCAAACTACGGTGAAATATTTTAGTCAGTTTACAGACACTCACGGTAGTGCAAGGTTAAAGACAGGAGCATTAGCATGTCCCTGATGTGTGTACCTCTCGTACCTATACTGTACTATACTGTACTGTACATAGGATCACACTATAAAGCAAAGCACTACCAGTCCCATCTTACCCTCGTCGAGATGAAGAGTCCAGAGGCTAGGACACCCTAATCTAGTACACTGCAAGACAGATGGCCGGCCTACTTTCCTTGATAGGATTACATAATACAAAAACTTCCAGTAACAAGTTGGGGATCCAAACTATGCAAGGCCGCCACTCCTGCTGGGGCGTCCTGGCCACTACACTACGCTGCAGAGTACTGCCCAGTATCGAGCACCATCTGCGCCTATGAGTTGGCTTGAATATACGTTTGTTTTCACTCATTCAGCTACCAAGCACTGCACAGTCAAATGAGAGTTAATGTTGCTGAAAAAAATACGAAATAACTAAACGATCTGTGAATGCAGTTACCTGTTACAGAGACTTGCTTTTTATAAACATTGGTAAGGATCTTGTATCAGTCACGCGAAGCTGAATGGTATCGTTTTCGGCAACGCGCCCTGTACCGGTAAGCGAGATTCAGCCTGTCTGTCTGTCTGTCTGTATTTATTGAATGATTTATGTGTCTGTCTATGTCTGTGTCTGCCTGTCTGTCAGTTTGTGTATGTGTGTGTGTGTGTGTGTGTGTGTGAGTAGTGAGTGTGTGTGTGTGTATGTGTGTGTGTCTGTGTGTGTGTGTCTGTGTGTGTGTGTCTGTCTGTCTGTCTGTGTGTTTGTGTGTGTGTGTGTGTGTGTGCGTGCGCGCGCTCTTAACTCCTCCTAGGCTATTTGATAGATTTTAAGGAAACTTCTCATGAGAGTTCGTCGGGTTATTGGGAAGGTCTTACACTGTATACAGTAATCTAATCATGATTTTTAGGAAGGTCAACCCCGCTCACCAAATAAAAAATTCTCAGAAAATGAAAGGTCAATTATGGCTTTTTACCGTACAGTGGCCCCTCACCCGTAACGCAGTATCTGGGGAGCTTGACCCCCAGTAATTCCTGGGGGGGGGGGAACCCTCTCCCCAAGGTAAAAACGATCAGAAATAGGAGAAAGGGAGCACGTGGATTACAACGAAATCGGTATACATACCGAAGGATTGGGCCTGCAGTTTCCATGTTTTCTTTCTTTGCACAGAAAGAAACTTCACATCTTTATAAATGAATAGCGAACGCATTTTGTCCTCATCAAAGGGCTGTTATCAAAACCGTGAGTGCGAAAATGTATACAAGCCCCCCCCTCTCCTTTTTTTTAACATCATTACTGAAACAAGCAATTAATTATTGTTTTTTCTTGTCTCGTTCCTGGTTATGTGAAGTGGAATGCAGTGTAGCCATTTTCCCTCCTCACAGGTGTAGGAACCACCGGCTGTTGAGAGGCAGTGGGTACGTCTGCCTGTACTCTTATTTTGAGTTTAATCTCACCCGAAGGCAGCCATTTAAGAGGGTGCAATACTAAGTCCATTCATATAATTCCAAAACTTTAAGCCCTATCTAGATTCCTTTAATTACATACTACGTCACCCACAAACACAGCCACCGCATCACTGTACCCATAAGCCTGCCACGCCTATACTCATGCGTAAAGCACTGGGTGGGGCAAGTAAGTGGACAGAAAATGAAGTTCCTCGGCCCTATCCACCAATCCTCCCTCAGATCCATAAACACGGCTCCAGCGTGCGTACCAGGGATGCCCACCAAGCAGACGTGTGCAAGTCGATCGTTTTAATACACAGATGAAGGTGTTTTAAAATGGATCATCATAAATCAGTGTCACGACTGGACATGTCAGATGTAAATTTTGATAACAGGAACGTAAGAAAGAGAAAATGATGTTTTCTTCAGTTCCAGAAGTATCGTGTTAAGATTTTCAGGGTAAACCACACACACACACACACATACACACACACACACACACTTCACACACACACACACTACACACACACACACACACACACACACACACACACACACACACACACACACACTCACACCCACACACACACACACACACACACGTACATTCGATATCACAGCGCGGTCCAAGTATTCCGGTAACAGGTGTATGGCCCCAAGGCTGTGATATCGTATCTCTGTACATTGAAAGGTGGATGACCAGCCTACTTCTCTTAGTAGCAGTGCATGGTCTAAATCCTCCAATCACCTCATGGGGATAGAAGTCAAGCGAGGTCACCCTATCTACTGGGGCATTCTAACCACTAGACCACCACACACTATCAAATAATAAATAAATAAATAAAGTTCACATGTGGGTAGATTTTACTTTAATCTCTGACTACTCTCTCTCCCCACCTCAACTACCGTATTCATAAATTTTCTTGAGCCTGTGTTACGCTTGTCTATGGTTTCTGCGTGAGGTAATGATCAAATATAGTATTTTACAATCAAGCTAGAGTGAGTAGTACTGTGAAAATATGGCAAAATACAATACTTAACATCATCATCACTTATGGAGACTTGCTTATCGTAATAACTAAGATTCTTCGTGTATGTGGGTCCAGGCCAGTGTGTCGGACAGTACCGTTACTCCCAGACATAACACCTGGACTGGGTCTTGTGAGGGAGTTTTTTGGTGCCAGAGCCAGCACGTCCGGCTCACAACTGGAAGAACCCGGGTTTAATTCTCGGACTAGTCAGACCTTGGACAAAGTGTGTTCCCCCTTGTCCCCGTTCACCCAAGAGTACGAGTATAGCAGGGCACCTGGATGTAAACCAAGTACTGCAGGTTGTGTGGCAGGGGAGGAGTGAGACGTGTATCGTGTCAGGCAGTACCTCTCATCCCAGATATAATTCCTTGCTAAGGCCTGGCATGATGTGCAGTCGTGAGCCACAGTCCCTGCTCACCCTGTGCCCTGCCCACCCTGTATCCGCCCACCCTGTATCCTACTTACCCTGTACCCTGTTCACCCTGCATCCTGCTCACCTTGCATCCTGCTCACCCTGTAGCCTCCCCTGCTTACCCCATACCCTGCTCACCAGCGGCTGGAGGAAAGTGGTAACCTGGGTTACACACTGAACACCTGTTTTCCAGTGTTAATGTGTTTGTCTGAAGCCTTGCCACACTGCAGGAAGAACAATACGCCATGACGCTGTTACTCGTGCAGGCAAATGTAAAATCCTGACAACGGCATTCCTTTCAGCCAGGGGTGGGGGCTAAAGGTCTGCAACAACTTCAGTATGGTTCATGAGTGTATCTATGCATTAAGGAGGACGGAGTAAGCTATACGCATTCCAAGTATAATTCTGTTTTGGTCTAAATGCCTGTTACATTTTCAGCGAAGCAGCGCGCTAAATAAAAATAAATAAAACTTCTCTGTATCGTTTAATTCTTGTCCAATTCGGATTAACCCCTCAGTCCGATGACATTTGACATTTTAATTTACCTATTCCCAGAGCATTCTACACAACGCAGCAAGGATCTCTAGCCATGAATATGAGTGAGTGAAGACTGTAACCCCGCCAGTTTAAAATAATTTTCTCTAAAATGAATATAATTGTTTGGAGACGGCAAGAATACGTCGACAAAGAACTATACGGAAGAAGGGTTAAGTTTGAGATGGTGAACGTGGCTGTGATCGTTGTGTATTTACAGCACCAAGTGATGACAGAGGAGATGTTCTGTGTCAATGGGTGAAAGGTGGAATACAGGGAGTGTTTGTGGCGGGTGATTTGAATGAGTTGGTATGGGTTTGGAGGGGTTTCTGGGTGTATAATTAACTCATTGTGCCCGGGGAGGTATTTTTAATCTTGCAGTCTCCTGGCAATTTTACTCAGCTTTTGACTGACTTTTGGCATTTAACAAGTTGAATAATTTCCTCTGGCAGCATCAAAATTGAAAGAAACGACACCTTAACTACTGAGTAAGGGTGACAGAACACACTGATATCTGCTGTGTAAGGGGTGACAGAACACACTGATATCTGCTGTGTAAGGGGTGACAGAACAGAACACACTGATATGTGCTGTGAAGAAGGTTTACATTAATACACGTCGACTCAACGAGGGTCAATAATAATAATTCAGTAATAATAACAACAGATGACACGACGAAGTGAAGTGTGGAGGACATTGTGTGTGTGTGTGTGTGTGTGTGTGTGTGTGTGTGTGTGTGTGTGCGCGTGCGCGCGCTCTCATGTGGGTGTGTTTGGGAGCGTTGTGGTGTTGATGTGGATTTGCTTGCAAGTGTTAAACTACCCTTAGATAATTTGGCCATGTGGAGAGAATGGAGAGTGAAACTGACTAGGAGTGTGTATGTGAGTGAAGTGGAGGAGGAGAGGAAATACATCGCTGGCGAGATGGACGGAGAGGGTGAGAGTACAAGAACGAGGGAAGTAAAGAGTCGGAGGGAGTGCAGCCTGATGACGGAAGACAGGGCGGCTTGGAAGTGTTTGATGCCACCCCCTCCGAGATTGTGGTGTCTCGTGGTGAAGGGGATAAGTCGTTGCTGCAGCAGGTGTGGGATAATTAATTAATAATGACAACAACAACAACAACAATAATAATAAAAATAATAATAGTAATAACAACAACAATATCAACAAACAACAACAATAATAATAATTAATAAAACAACAACGATAACAATAATAATAATAATGATGAAATGGCAATGAAAGCCTGGGATCGAGGAGAGGCTGGCTGGGGTGGTCATGGCTATGTATGTCAGTGCTCACACCCAGGTAAGGGTGAATGGAGATTGAGTGTTGAGTTTTCCGTCAATGTTGGTGTGCATCAGGGGTCAGTCTTGAGCCCCTTGTTATTTATCACGGTAGCTGAAGCCCTCTCACATGACTTCAGGAATGGATTCCCGTGGGAAATGTTGTATGCTGATGGTTTGGTGATGACTGTAGGGAATGAAATGGAGGTGGAGAAAAGATTTAGGAAGTGGAGAGATGGTATGGGGCACAAGAACTTAAGAGTAAATGCAGATAAAACAAAAGTGATGGTATCTAGGGCTGGTGGCTGTAATGTCAATGAAGAGGGAGAGTGGCCATGTGCGATTTGTCACAGGCGTGGGAAGCATTTCCATCTCGTGCAGTGCTTGTGATAAGTGGGTACATAAGAGATGTTGTGGTATTAGAGGTAGACATAGATAACGCTGATTTCATGTGTGCAGCGTGTCGGGGAGAGCATGTGGATATTGCCAGGTGTGAAAGGATTGACCTTGCAGGTGAGTCTGAGTATGTGGAAGAGTTTTGTTGTTTGGGAGACATGGTATGTGCTGGAGGTGGGGCAGGAGCTGGCTCTGTGGCTAGAGTGAGGAGTGGTTGGAAGAAGTTCAGGGAGCTGTTGCCTCTCCTGACATTGAGAGGGCTCTTCCTCCATGCTATGGGATCTTTGTATTTGACATGTGTGAGGAGAGTAATGCTGTATTGTAGTGAGTCCTGGGCACTAGAGGAAGAGGATACTCACAGGCTCAAATGTACAGAAATGGCAATGATTAGGTGGATGTGCAGTGCGTCCTTGCGTGCAAGGCCGGGGGGGTCTAGGTTTTTGGTGGAAGAGCTGAGAGGTAGGATGGGACTGAAGTGTATTGGTGTTGTGATGAGTAGCGGTAGTTTGAGATGGTTTGGGCGTGTGGAGAGGATGGAGGATGATAACTGGGTGCAGAAAGTGAGAAGTATTAATGTTTGGGGTGGCGTAACAAGAGGTAGACCGAAAACGACCTGGGACGAGGTCATTAAATGTGACCTCAGGGTTAAGGAGCTAAATAGGGAAGCTGCCAGAGATCGAGCAGCATGGACAGCCGCCATTAGGTGACCAAGGCCAAGGCTTGCAAGCATGTTGAAGCATTCAAAATCGAAATCGAGAACGATAATAATGATAATTATAACAATAATAATAATAGTAACAACTAGAATAACTGTCAGAGACAGTTACTGATCTCAGCCAATGAGAATACTGTTGAACATACATTGTATTGTAACATCTCAAAAACCGTTGGTCAGACTACCATCAAAAACAACACAGACCTGGTCCAGGACTAGATAAACCTTCTAGGGCCAAGAAGTGCCTCATTTATGTTTTGGATTTTCCTGTACGGAAGAGCAGTTGAATAGTGGAGGGTCCAAAATATCATAATGTCACGCATGAATGACCTTCAAATTTTTCCCTACAAATGTTTGGATGATAATTCTATCGAGGGACTTTCTTCCATGTTCACCTATCTGTAATACTTTTCGAGTAAAGTGAGATTGAAAATGCATTATTTTGTGGCATTTTTGGACATGTGACCTTGAAAAGTGGGTCAAGGTCACTGAAAGTGGGGTAGTGTCATAGGGTAATGGTGCTGTACATCCTCAATAAGTATGATGAGAATCGGAGACAAAAGTAATAATAATAATAATGCCACTGTTACTAGTAGTAGTAGCAGTAGTAGTAGTAGTAGTAGTAGTAGTAGTAGTAGTAGCAGCAGCAGCAGCAGCAGTAGTAGTAGCAGCAGTAGTAGTAGCAGTGGTAACAATAATAGTCATAATATTATGGTCTTCGAGAGAAATTAAGTCAATGAATGTACAATAAGGCTGGATGAGGAGGGAGTGGAAAATGTGAGTGCGTTTTAGTACCTGGGTAGTGTGATGAATAATGATGGAAGTTTAGAGGTGAAGTGCTTGGAGGGTACATCAAGGAAGAAAGGTTGCTGGTTCTTTGAAAGCATTGATAAGGAACAGGGAAGTGAGCATGGAAGCAAAATAATGTCGCTGCATTACAGTATTGTGATACCAACCCTAACGTATGAAAGTGAAGCTCGGACCTTGTTAGAAGGACACAAGTCAAGAGTGAGGGCAGTGGAAACGAGTTATCTGAGAGAAGCACGTGGAGTTACGTGGAAGGAGACTGGAAAATGAAGTGAAGGAGCGTTGTGGTGTGAATGTGGATGTGATAGAAAGCGTTAGGAGAAATATTCAGAGGTGGTTTGGCTATGTGGAGAGGAGGGAGAGCGAGAGACTAACGAAGAGAGTGTATGGGAGTGAGGTGGAGGGAGGGAGAGGGAGGGGGAGGCCGAGGATGAGCTGGAGGGATGGAATGGAGACGTATATGAGAGAAGGGAGTGTGAGCTGGGAGGAGGGCAGTGGTGGGGGACAGGGCGACACGAAGGCGATTAGTGTGTGGCCACCCCTTACGGGATTGAGGCGTCTGGCAATAGATAGAATAAATAATGACTACCATTAAATGAAATCTGTCAAGGGAAATAAAGAATCAACAAATATACTCTGAGTAAATAAAATGTCAGTGTAAATAAATTCTATCAGTAATGTCTGTCACAGCGAAATGAGTAAGTAAACACAGTCTGAGTAAATAAAGTATCGGTAAATAAAGTGTCAGGCTACATAGTCTATCAGTGTAAATAAAGTCTGCAGGGTAAATAAAACCCATCAGAGTAAAAGTCCACCAGAGTATATACGTGAAGTCATTTGGTGGTAATATATAACGCCATCTAACTAAAGGAACTGACTCCTCTAGAGAGCAACAGGCCACTTATAGGTAACAAGAACAGAATACAAAAGGCGTCCTCGGGGGGTATAAGACCGACACAGCGATCAGCCCCGGACCTTAACCCCGTATTTCTGTCTTGCTTCTCCGACAAATTTATTCAGCTTAGGAGTAACCTTGAGAACTGGAGGGGCTCGATACAACGTTCACTGATCCCTTCACTGCTGGACGACAAACCCAAGCTGAGATAAATCGTAAGGAGGCAGATAGAACAAGACATGAATTACGTCATTGGAGGAAAGGCGCCGAGTAAGCAATAGCCATCCCCGACAAAATAATATCCAGGTGAACAGATTCGTATTGTACAATAATTCATACAGCGGATATTTAGGGACAATTATCCTATAAGTAATAATCTCCTTTAACTAAACTTATATTAGAAAATAAAGCATTAAAAAGTATCACAAATAATATAATGTCAATAACAGTAACATTTCTCCTCTATAGGTACGATAAAAGCCGGCACATCAATAATTCAGTAAAACACCACTAAACAATAACCATCTTTGCGAAACTGCATCATGGAATAAGGCATCAAAAAAAAATAACGTAATGTCAATAACAACTGGTAAAACTTTACCCTGTAAGTACGCTAAGAAAGCCAGCATATCCAAAATTCCATAAATCATTAAACAATAACCACTTTTAACGAAATCACATCACAGAATCAAGCATCAACGAGTACCACGCACATATATTGGCAAAATAAACGTAATATCAATTAAATTAGTAACTAGCTCACCCCTGCTCTCCGCCAGCGTCTGCTTCCTCTCTCACGTCCGCAGGGCAGATGAGAAACGCGGGCAGGCACAGGGGTTCAGAGGATTCGGAGCAGAGGCAAACGCGGCAAGAGAGGGTTCGAACCGCTTATGATTAGGTTGTGTATTTATAAAACCTCATGCTTAGCGATATATTCTGTTCATTACACCTTACCATGCTCTTGTATGTTACTGATGCAAACTATGTCGATGTTAAAATAGTATAAATAGCCTACAGACAATGATCAAGAAAATTATACGAAATAAATCGCTTGGGAAGATGTGCTACGAAGTCTCCCATGCCTCTCTGAATACGGACCTAGTTCTCATGTCTTCTCTATTATTTCATTCCACTTCACGCCAGACGATTTTCTTTAGCTTTGAATGAGACATAGGAGGCTGAGAGTATTAATACCATCACTAGTAGCCCTTTCATGGTCCATGGAGGAAAAAGCTAATGTTTTATTCCAGCTGACACCAAGGGATTCAGAGGATTCAGAGCAGAACAGTGAACTTCGCCGATAAAAAGTTAGAACACTGCCATGACTTCTTCCTCTAGTCTAGTTTATCCTTGCTGACTTCGACCGATTTAATAAATAATGAGAGAGATGTTTCGAACTAAGGGTGTTAAAATTAATAACTAGCCTTCCTAAATCTCCTCATTATATAATAGAGGCTTTGCATGCACTGAATATAACCGTCTGAAAGGCATGGCAAGAATACACTACAAAGCAGCTTCGTAGGACTGGAGGGCTGTAAACAAGAAACGAAGGAGGAAGAAAGTTCTCAGTTTCTGAAGATAATTTTTGAAACATGGGACGAAGATAAACCGGATCGAGTCTTTCTATTGTGTAGTTGCTAAAGACACTCTGTATTGTGGGATGCAGGCTAATAAAAACTACTAACCACAGGCGTTGCATGGTTGTCTGTCACTTTCGCGATCCATGTTCGAAAAATACGACCATGAGACTCAGTTTAGTTTAGCGATATTTTCATCTGAGTCTCTGTGTAGTACTTAACCTCTTCAGTCCGATGGAGGATTTTGTTGGTTAGTCTTGCTACTTCTAGACAGTTTTATTTTGCTTGGGAGAGACTTCAAACTCGAGGACTTATATGCAACCGTAAAAAATATCTTTTGACTGATAATGTTTCCACTGTATATGAAGATAGAGATGAGAGGTCAAAACTGATAGGCAGTGGGGAGCCAGAGGGATAGCCAGGGGGGTACTAGCAACCCCTGATGTATTCCTAATCCCCTAAATTTTGAAGGGAATACCCTCAGACTCCCGTAAAGAGTTCTCCTTGGCCACCATGTAAGTAGACTTGACCACTCCCATTTATAAAACCCAAACAACGCCCCTATTAACAGATATTTATTCATTTATTTTGACACCTTCGCAGGCGTGTTAGTGTGAGGTACAGAGAGGAAACGATACTCGTAGGATAAGGAGACAAACACCTCAGCCAATGATTCTAAACATCCCGTAGGAGGCGCTGCAGGAGGTGTAAGCGACGGCAGGCTCTAAAATAATTCAGGCATGTACTGGCTCTTCTACAGATAGTTTTTTCAGTCAGTTGATGTAAAACCGTGCCGTGTGATGTAGTGTTTATAGCAAGGGAAGATAGACAAACAAACTCTCAGACAGCATGGCACTGTATGAGACCGATAGATACCCGGCTCAGTAACCACGTCTTAGGTAGATAGGTAGAAAATTATTTGGTCATTGGGGGTAAATAAACCTCCCACCATCAGCACTGGAGCTTAACATCACCCGCCACAGAAGGCTTAAATGGATATACAGCTTCTGACTTCAAAATGCCAGAGAGTATTCAAAAAGGTGAGGAAGAAGGGAACAGATGAAACAGAGTAGAAGAAAACAAAAGAAGAAAATAGTAAAAGACCAGTATTCCAGGCGATGGCACCTCTTAGCCAGGCTCCTCGTCAGCAGCTTGGAGTGGCCCTGCTGAGTGCAACTGTAGTCCATTCACCTTAACCTGGCCCAGATGTGTCCTTTTGCAGCTCATTTCGCGTAACTCAGTGGTAGAAAAAGACGAGGTTATGACTCGAAATCTTTTTCATAGCACTTCTTCGTGGCTAGTATCATTTTCTGGTGTTAATCTATTGTTCCAGCTCAGCCTTCACGATGGAGAGATGGCAAGTTTAGATCAAGTCATAGCAAAAGGAGTATAGTCGCCCACCGACCACTCTGCTGGATCACAGGAGCACACTTGTTCCCCACCACAACAAGGAGGTTGCCCCGAGGTGGTTAGGTTTACTTGGCTAGATTTGGTTTAGTTAATTATACTTGATTTGGTCGGTTATGCTTGATTTGGTTGGTTATGCTTGGATAGAGTTTAAATTTTTCTTTTGGACACGGTTTTAGTGTGATTCATTTGATTATCATATAAATTTCTGCCGTTAATCACTCATAGCTCCGTGCTGCCCCCTTCCTCCTCCCCAAAAAATGTTTCCATACTAATCCCCTGCCACTGTCAGAGGAAATGGGAAGCCGATAATTCTGATACCAGTGATTTTCGGTAGAAACCGATGTCACAGTCAAATTAATCACACTAAAAATCTAGGAAGAGAGAACATTTTAATCATCAGAGAAGGAAAGATGGAAGGATGATAGGAATAATGAAGAACTAGCACCAAACCACAATATGGTTTTATGGCACTGAGGCAGAAGGAAGTGGGGGAAATAATTATATGAAATGTATGATGTGAATAACAGTAAGAAAAGTGATAACACTGTAAATAGATACAGCGGGAGGGTCACCTAGGAAATCAGTAGGCTGTGGTGGCCGACGCAGTAAGGAAAGAAAGGGGAAAGATTAGAGACGGTGTAGCAGCGTAGACAAGCAACCAAGAAAAGGGTGATGGATAGTCGTAGGTCAGTTACAGTGTGAATAGACGGGCTGATGGTCAGGGCTCATGAGAAGGTTGGGTGTAATTTTAAGGATGCAGTGACAAATGTAGGAAGGTTGTGTCTGCAGAGCTGAGAAAGCGGCTGCAGTCTAAAGGGGTCAGCTTTGTTTCATTTATCATCATTATCATCATTTTCCCGCCCAAAAGACGGTTTAGGGTGAGAAAATAAAATATGGTAAAGAGTAGGTGCCAGGGAGCATTTTTTTCCCCACTCATTACAAGAAGAACCCTTTCTGTAGGTGATAAAGTAAGGTTATATTTAATGATGAGAAACTGGGTACGTAGGCTTTTACTAAGACCAGGAATGTACTGTAAAGTCAAGTATACTTTAGAAGTAGAAATAGCGCTAAATTCAATATGCAGTCCGCCGTCAGTAATATTGTGGAAACGAAGCCTGAAACATCAAATCAACCACGCCCGCTGGAAGAGTGAGCTCCAATTTAAGCTCACCTTCTTCTCACAGTGAACCCCCATTGGAAGAATCTGGGGCGTACTCTGGAGAGGAGATGAAGGCGGCTCCTCTTCCGTTTCCATACTTCTGATTTCTGCCATATCTGCACCCCCGTTCGGGCTCTATGTCATTTCCTCCACTTGCATTCTTTCCTCGCTTCCAAACGTGCATTGCAACTCCTTTTCCCCTTCCCCGGACCCCAAGAGGCGCCTCATGTGATGAACGAAGTTACCTGGATAAGCCCCACGGCCCGCGACGACAATCACGCCTTCTTTTTCATCCCATAACACCTTACATGAAGAATTCGCTTCTACGAGGTCTGCTAACTGCGGACCCAGCCTCATCACCTGCTCCTCCGTGACTTGAACCTCTCGTACAGAACCCGTTTTTCTCTGAGCTGAAGCCATGGATGTCAAGCGGATGGCCATTATCGACGCAAACTGTTTTTTCCTCTCCTTTTCTAGCCTTGCCGTGGGGTGGAGCTGTAGCTTTTCAGAAATGTCAAGAATTTTTGTGCATTCCGCAGCAAACTCGGCCATGTCCTCCAAAGAGGTCTCCTTGAAGACAATAATTTCCCGCCCCTCCTCGTACCACATGTTCCTTTTTTCTCGCATGGGTTCCGCGAGGACATAAAGATTCTTGTTTACCTGCAACATCCTTCTGTAGCTTGCTGTCACCGTGAGAGCTTCATGGGGGCTTTTGGCAATTGAGTTTTGACAATTAAGGCGTGATCTCCTACTCATTTTTATGTTAACATTCATGCAGTAGCCCTTTATATTTATAAAGCTTTTGACAGTGCGGCACCGTTCCTTTGTGTCCAGTCCCTTGCTATGTCATATCGTCTTTCCTTCCACTGATTTCCTCACATGTCAGTGACAGAAAGATAAGAGTAAAAGCTACTGATGTGTATTCCAATTTCCTCTCAATTAATGCCAGCGTGCCACAAGGATCAGTCCTGGCTCCAGCCCTATTCCTAATTCATATTAATGATTTCTTATCTGTCATCCATAATCTCATTCACATATGCAGGTGACTCAACACTTCACACTTCCTTCACATGTAAACACCCATTCACAAAGTCTAATATCTCTAACTCGCAACTCAGTACTGCTGTCTCCATAAATAAAAACTTATCTAAGTTCACTGAGTGGGGACAAAACAACATTGTCTCATTTCATTCTCGGAAAACCAAATATATACAATTTACTAATTGATATATATTACCTGATTCCTATATTACCTTCGATGCCACTAATATTCCTGTCTCTAAAGTATTGAAATTCTTGGTGTTTCACATAACGTTACCCTCAGTTGGACCTCCCATGAGAAATCACTTGCTAAAACCGCTTCAAAGAAACTTGGATTATTGTACAAAGTCCGTAACTTCTTCACTGACGAGCAGTTATCTATAATTTACAACTGCTCACTCGTCTGGAATATTGTTCACCCTTGTGGAATGGATGTAGAGGCTGCACTAAAACGACTGGACAAAATTCAGAACAAAGCTGTTAGAATCATTATGAACCCTTCCATTACAAATGAACTACCTCCCCTACAAGTAAGAAAGAATGTTGCCTCCCTTGCATTGTTTTACAGATACTTTTATGGCAAATGCTCAGACGAAGTTGCGTCCATTGTGCCACCTCTCCACGCCTTCCACCGTGCAACACGGGCATCTGGCAGCGCTCATGACAGGACTGTCACTGCCATATTTCAGAACTTCAGCCTATCAGAATTCTTTTATTCCCCGAACTACATCTCTTTGGAACTAGCTTCCCAAAAAGTTTCTCCCCAAACTTCAACCTACAGCTGTTCAAGTCCAACTGTTACAGATTTTTTTATGAATGAACGACACCTGTTAATGAGAGGAAAGAGTATTGTTTGCTTATCAAAGAGATATTCCCTTCCTCTGTTCTTCTCTAAAAAAAAAAACAAATGCAGTCACAGTATAACCTTATATCTCTGAGATAAACAATCAACACTATTTAATATCATGTAGGTGAAATTAACTTTGTGACAGCTAATCAATCAATAAATCCTCTTTAAGCTTTTTAAATACTAACTACGATTTTAACACTAACTTCTTATTAAGTCCTTACAAAATAACTGACTTTTTTTATAGGCAACCTGGAAGTGATTACAAGACCAAAGTAATTTCCAAATTAGAGGATTTTAATATTTCCTCTTAGTCTTCTTTTCATTTATTTTTTGTGGGGGTGGATTCGTAACATCTTTTCATAAGCGATTTAGTCTTCACATTATAGCTCTATATGCTCCTGCGTGATCGTGATGCAAACTATGACGACAGCAGAACGATATAAAAAGCTCGAAGGAGAATAGGGTACAAAATAAATCGCTTAGGAAGAGATGTTACAAAGCCTCCTGTGTCCCCTAGAAGTGTGTCAACAGTGGCCAATTTACAGGATAATAAATGAGTAAAGGAAGACAATATTATGACCAAGAACTAACGTAAGGAAAAAAAAACCAGTTATTTGACCAAGCAGTGATTAATGGAGCCTCAGTAAAAGAAGGAAAATTAAGATAGAAATGCCTTTAGTTCTGTAATCTTCGTAACAACTTATTTTATGCGATTTGTTTTGCATGTTACACCTTTCGCTTTCCCTGCGTGATATTTAAACCGTTTTCATATCGACACACTTTGTATCAGTAAATACAGAGGCATAATTAAGTACAAAATGCAAAATAAATCGCCAAGGGAGAGGAGCTACGAAGTCTTTAAATGCTACTTAGAATACCGGCCAACATCTCTTGAACATCGTATCAGAAGTGAAGGAAGTTAAGAGTATCAGTTCACCTTCTGATCTCTCTTGATCTCTCCCGCGCTCCATCTATGCTACTCATGCATAGTGGGCGATGAGGATTCAGCCCGACTGGACTTATCAAAGAAAAATAAGAAACGCCTCATCCGATAAGAAGAGTATGTTTTCACACCTGTTTGTTTCTTTGTTTGTTTGTCTGTTGGTAGGATTACTCAAAAACTAAGAGAGAGATTTGGACTAAATTTGGTGGGTAAATAGCCCGTGTCCCAGGGAACAATCGATTAACTTTTGGGACCGATCCGAATCGTGTTACAGATTCTGGATCCGGAAAACACTTTCTGCGAAACCCTAATCATTGATGAGAAACCCTAACCCATTATGAAGAGTGGTTTGGTAATGACGTTGCCCTAGTCGGAGAGATGAGCTCCACTGAGTGCCCCTCTTGTTTATCTTTCAGAATCTTGATCTTCGCTGTACCCAGGCAGGTCAGTGGTATCACTCTCCCTCAATGCTGGCAGGGTGCTGAGGGTTGTGTTGGCAAGGTGCTGAGGGTTGTGTTGGCAGGGTGCTGAGGGTTGTGTTGGCAGGGTGCTGAGGGTTGCGTTGGCAGGGTGCTGAGGGTTGTGTTGGCAGGGCGCTGAGGGTTGTGTTGGCAGGGCGCTGAGGGTTGTGCTGGTGTTGGTTTAGTTGGTTAGGTTAAGCTGAATCAGTCATCCATGTGTTGCAAGAATAAGACACACACACACCAAAAAAGAAAAACATCACTGGACTGAGAGTTAATGGTAAGTCAGGAAGAACTCCAGCTTAACATAAATACCATTTATTCCAACAAGGGCAAGATTAAACATTCTTCCACAAAACATGAATTTGTACAACTCATTCAAACGGATGACGTATTTCTCCATTATTTTCCGGCTATTTCCAGACGATTTTATCCGACTACAGGGGGAGGAGATTTCGAACGAGAGGGATCAGAAACTGCCAACATTAACCCTTTCAAGTACACGGAAGAGGGCTTTCGTGTAATAAAATCGCCTGGAGATACCGAGAATACAAATAAAGATGGAACTGCATTTTTGGATTGAATGAATTATTTGCTTTTGGCCATACAGCCTTATACAACTTGAAAAAAAAAAAGTCAGCTTGAATACTTCGTTTTCACTTTCAAGAATTTACTGGAAATATCACACGGACTCTGTTATACTGTAGTTGTACTGAATATTGCATTGTAACAGGCGTGGCTCAGTGGGTTAGAGCGCTCCGCTCTGGCCGAAGGGTCGGAGGTTCGATTCTACCCAAGGGTCATTGGTAGACATCAGGAAGGGCATCAGGTCATAAAGTGCTACACGCTCCAATCCTAAGTCCTCTACCCAGAGGCAAAGCCTTACCCCTTAGGGGAGACATGGCATAAAACTCATCTCTCTCTCTGTGCTGACTAATATTTCATTAGGTACCATGCGTACCGAAAATTAAATAGCAGAGAGAGAGAGAGAGAGAGAGAGAGAAGGGGAGCGATGTCTAGTGCTGCAATGTGGGGTGGTTAATGAGACGAATGGTTTGGGATGGATGCAGGGTAAGTCTATGGGAGTGGTGTAGCTGTGTGGAAGGGGGGGGGGGGCTTCAGAAGGTGCAGAAGGGAGGGGTGCCTTCAGAAGGTGCAGGAGGGGGGGATGGCTTCAGAAGGTGCAGGAGGGGGATCAGGTTAGAGGGTAAAACGAGATGTCACATTAGAGGGAGAGGTTAGGGTGGTGCAGCAGAGTCAGGAGAGACAGCGGTGGCAGCAGCCGTGTGAGGTAAGTGGTGGACGTGATGGAAGTCCTTGATAGCTGTAAGGATGTGTTGTGCCAGCTGCACCCCCTGCTGCACCTCTCTGCGTCTACGTCTCCCGACCAGAAAAGGCCCCACAGCCAGCCCCGCCACAGCAAGCATCACGCCCAGGGAGCACGTGGTTCTGTCCAGGCAGCCCCCACCACCTGCTGAGCCTGGCTGCCGCTTTTTATTAGATGGTCTGGTCTTCGTTGGTTTCTGTGGTGTTGCTGGATGCTCCTGGTGAAGGCCCGGCACGGCAGAAAACATGTCTGAGGCTGGTGCTCCCTCCACCACATCCAGAGGATTAACTTCAAGTGGCGGGAAGAGGGACAACAGTGGCGAGTCAGCAGCCACACTGACCTGTCCTTCAGTGAGTGTCGATACAGATGGTTGCAGGGGTGTTGTTGTGTTGTCATCAGCATTATACTCCTTAGTGATATTGTTACTTTCACTTACGAAGTCATCTGAAAAATCTAAGTTACTCCTTTCACTGTCACTGCCACTGTCGTGGGTACTGACGTCGTCCAGGTCACTGTAGCTATCCAGGTCGGTAAGGTGATGGTGGTAATAGTTCCACATGTTGTCCAGCTGTGGTGTTTGAGGAGTGTGTGTGTCCTGTGGTACCAGTGCGTCATACAGGTTCATGCCTGGATCATACGAGGTGATGAGGTGAAGTGTATCAGGGGTGGTGGTATTTACGTCCCTGCGTCGTCGGCGACCAAACACTGGCACCACCAGTGGCACTGCCATCACACCAGTTGCCCCGGCAGCCACAGTCAGTGCCAGACCAAAAGAGCACCAATTTCTCTTTAGGCACCACATCACACTACCCTCTGGCTGTACAGTGGTCTTTTCTTCCTGAGAAGGGTCCTCATCGCCAGGCTCAGCACTGGGTGGCAGTGCTGTGGCTGAGGCGTGGAAAGATCCTGGGTCCTGCAGCTGAGCCTCATCCACCTGAGGCAAGGGAATCACTGCGTCAACTGCGTCATGCTTTTTCTCTGATTCATGATCCACCTTAAACAGGCGATCGGCCAGGATGGAAGCATTGACAGACTTGTGAGGGGAGGAGTATGGAGTCTGTTTCAAGATATGGTGAATCTGATGTGGCCTGTTGTGACGGGATTCTCCATTGGTATCCCAGCCCAAAGCAGTGAGCAGCTGGGGACTGGTGGTTATTAAAGAGTGCATCAACAGGGCTCGCAGCACCTGAGAAAAGTATGGATCGCTTGGGTCAACATCGCCAAACAAGTCATGAAAGGTATCCAGTCGCTGGAGTTCTTCCCAAACATTTTGACTCACCAGCCAGTCTGAGGGGTTACCCACAAATGACTCATTAACTGTGAAAAATGGATTATGATTTTGCAAAGATACGAAACCATCTGGACTCTGGTTACTGAAACTGCCACCATCAGAAAGAGGGTAATCTTGTAAATCATCATTACCAATTCCACCAAAGATCTGACTTTTCTGTTGATTTGGAGAGTTTTTAGTTGGGGCAACGAAGCCATATGAGGTGTGTTGTAGGTTGATCGGCACCCCGAGAAGGCCAGGGTTGCCCACCCCACCAAAACGTTTCGATGCTGAGTCGGTAACGGGATTTGTAGTGGAGGCAGAGATGTGAGTGGTGACAGGGAAAGGCAGTTTCTGGCCTGTGGCCGGGTGAGAAGCAACCTGATTGAGAGGAGGCGACACAGGCTGCACAGGTGACTGCGGTATTGATTCTGCTGGTTTTACGTTGAATATCTTGCCTTCTGTTTCTAGGTTCTCGGTAATAACAGGCTCGTTATAAGAACTTGAGGTAGTTAAAGAAGATAACTTTATGCCACTTGTTGAAGTTGTCGTATTTACAGGCTGATCTGTTACATTTTTCCCCAAGCTTTCTCCTGGTTCTTCATTTGATACTGAAGTTTGTGAAGGTAATACTGAGTCATTTGCTAACATTTTGGTACTCGTAAACCCGACTTTCAAAATTTTCTCCAAATTTCCCTGCTTATGGTTTTCTTGGTTTCGAACAGGAGGGAGGCTGTGGCTGTTGGGGAAGTAGCCAGATCTTTCACTCTCTTGGACACCACCTCGAGTTCCCAGGTGGGTGGCAGGTTGAGAAGAGGAAGAAATCATTTGACCACTAAGAGGATGGAAGCTATGGCCAGGAAGAATGGGCAGTGAGTCTGGACGGGACGGAAAGAATTCTAAGTATAGTTCTCCTTTATCAGGTTCAGACAGACTTGGTGGAGTTAAATCCTGGGTGGTATGATCTTCGTTTTTTATTTGACCACTCGTGTTTACAGGATTTATGAATGGCAGATCATGTAACAAGTCTTTTGTTAGGCCACTAAATAAGCCAGAATATTGCAGGTCGGTGCTTGGTGGGTATGAGAAAGGGTCATGCATGAATGAATTCTTAGTTTCATCACTTCCCAAATTAAAATAATCAGCATTAATTTCAGTTTTCTCAGGAATGGATGAGTGGTGACTGGATGAGAGGTCTGGGAAAAAGGAGAGTGGGCTGACGGGTGAGGGGTTACCGGTTGACTGTATACTGAGTGGCACTAACGGTAACTGCCAAAAGCTTGTCTGAAGTGCAGGAGTGTCAGGCTGAGTAGGCGGTATTTGTATGTTCGGCTGGTTTCCATTGTGTGGATACCGTGACAATGCGAGAGGTGACTGAGGCTGTACCTGGAGCAATTCTGACTGAGGTAAACTATGCAAGAACTGAGGCGAATGTTGATGGATTTGAAGTAAAGGTTGTGAAATATGTCCTTCCGAAGTTTGCAACGGGAGGTCTTGTGTTGCGTGAGGTGTAGGGCGTAATAGATAAGGCTTCTGCAGTGGCCGGGGTGGGTAAAGCGCTAAGGACAAAGGCTTAATAAGATGAGGTTCTGAGCCATAAAGCTGGAGTGGCGAGAGATCTTCGTTGACGTTAGTGAAGCGTGAGGACTGTAGTGTGTCTACCGGCTTTATTACTCCTTCAGTTGTCTCCATTGCACTTCCTAATTCTCCATGTGCTGCTGACTGTGCCACACCTGCTTGTACTCCTCCTGTTCCTTCAGCTTCTGCAGATTCTTCCAGTGCCTCTGTTTCGTTCAGAATGGTCGCTTCTGCGTGTATGCCAGTACTACCTGTATCTGTGGCTGTCAGAGGTTGTTGGTTTTGGTGGTGGTGCTGCTGCGGTGCCAGGCTTAGCGGTACTTCTTCAGCTTGATTCTGTGCTTGTAGCTGCGGCGGTGATTCCTGAGACTCTTGTTGTAGTTGCTGTTGTTGTGGATGAAGCAGTTGTAGACGTTGTGGTCGTGACTGTTCTTGCTGTAGTTGTTGTTGCTGTGGAGGAAGCAGCTGTGGATGTAGAGCTCCATACTGAAGCAGTTGTGGTAAATAGAGACGCTCAAGCATCTGCAGATAATTTAAGTATTGCTGTGATCCATCTTGTCCCATCCACTGGTAAGGAGGAGGATGGGGAGGGGCGGGTGGGGGGAGAATGCTGCTAGGCTTTGGAAGACTGTTAATGAAGTGACTGACACTATCTGGGTGGCTAGAATGAGTAGTAGAATGGTGAGAGTGAGCTTGATGATGACTGAAGAACGGGGTAGAAGAATCTGGGTGAGTGTGAGGAAAGTTGAGGAAAGAGGAAGGAGGATGTGGTAGGGTATGAGGAAAGCTAGGAAGAGCGGAGGGAGAATCCAGCGGGAGGGAATTATGGAGGTTGAAGAGAGATGGAGGAAGATAAGTCTGCATTTGAGAAGGGTCCATGAAGGTGGAAGGAATGTCGGAGTATCCAGCGTTGGAATTTACTTGTGACTGAAGTAGTTCTGGGAATGTCAGGGTGAATCCAGAATGGGAAGGGGGGGAGTTAAGGGAGCCTGAAGTAAGGAAGGGAATAACAGAGGTCGGGGGAGAGGCTGAAGGAGGTGAGGGAGAGGGGTGGGCAGAGGAAGAGGGTGTGGATAGGGAAGATGTTGGATGAAAGGAAGAAGATGAATTTAAAAGGGCAGATGAAGGTTGATGAAGAGAAGGAAGTGGAGAAGATGAATTTAGCAGGGAAGAAGGAACCCGTTTCGTGTCCACCAGTTTCAGTTGTCCATCTTGTATCTCCCAGATCTTGACCAAGATAAAGTGATCCGTGCTGTCCTGGGTGCAGTTGTGGCTTGGTTCGGTGGCCAGCGACCCTCCGGCATCTGCAACATTTCACACACGTTTAGCATCTTTCATTATAAACCCACACTCCCTTGATCCAGGCTACATGATAACTTGTGAAAGCTTTTGATATGTAGAAAGATTACTGGGCCTTAGGGAACGGTCTATCAAATGTGCTATCAGAGTTAGATACGAGTACATAAAAAAAAGAAGAAAAAGAATATACGTTACTGAGAGGCAGAATCGCTGCTTTTGCACTTAGTAAATCCATTACATACGTCAGTTTGCTTTATTCGAAATTACAGCATATATAAGTTATCAATGAAATAACATTCTTAATATAATGATGGCATAATTTGAGTGTCATTTAAAGCTTCGAACATTACCAGAGGAAAAAAATAAAGGGTACCATCACGAGCATAATGTCGTCGTCAGTCCCTCTGCCAACACTGTGTCCTGCCTGCTTTATTTCTCATTATTCCCCGAACTATGTGTATCCTTCCTTTTCGTCCTTCTGTGGTGTGCCTCATATTGTTATAAAATACTTCATGTACAGTACCGCCTTCCATCATCACAGCTGGTAAGGAAGTGTCGGTGACCTTTTGATCGTGATAGTACATTAACGACATTAAATCAAAGAGTGAGCAGCATTTAACTTGACGCAGCTACAGGCGTGACCTCATGAGTCCACACCCTGATGTAACAAGCAACATAACAGTACAGTACAGGTCTACGTCAGCGTGGGGTGATAATCTGTCAGGGTGTCACTAAATTCTACCAGTGTGATTGCAAGCTAGGGCTCAGTGGGGTGGGGTGAAGGGTCAGGGAGTTAGAGAAGTGTTTGTCTCTACCTCAGACATTATAAAGCGGTTTTACGTCGATCGCTTGGCCTGTGAGGTGGAGCTAAGAATTTCGAAGGCCTGAATGATGAGTGGATGGATGTGTGCCTCATTATTTTGTACTGGGCAAACTGTTACTGGTTCTACCTTATAGTTTCCTGATCTGTTTTCTTGATCTCTCCCGTCCCATGAAAGCGGGAATGAGGGCTGAGATGGTGATGATGATAACACAGAGAATCACTGTCAACAAGCAGGTACAAGAATATGTATATGTATATCGTGAGTCTTTGAAGGAGTCTGGAGATAATTATAATGCATCTTTGCCAGGAATGCACAGCCTTTTCTGCTGAAGGGTCAAGCTTCACATTCAGCAAGACTTGGCGGGCTGCATTCTGTCTAAAAGGCGTGTATATGAAAGAGACAAGAGCACTGAAATTATCCAGGGCAAAATCATTCAAGATCTCTTACACTGCTAGTCTGGATACTGACGGTAATTATATCATAGTCCTTGTTTCGATGATCATTAAAACATTGGACAACAGTGTCTATTAAACAAATGGAAATGGGTATATTCTCTTGATTTGTGGAATGGGTGGACAGAGACTGCTGTCTGGCTGAGCACATTTGAGCTATAGCTCAGTTGATGGACGGGTGTAGTCAGACTGGAGATTCGAGTTAACTGATGATCAAGGAGACTCATTCCTGTCTCATAAATAAGGTAGTCCAAATCCGTCTAGTAAATAGGCTTTGTGCCGACTATATTAAAAACAGTTATGACTAGAAGTCTCATGCAGATATATTTAATTTATTATTTACCCTAGCAAAATTTGAACAAAACATGCTGCTGCTTTTAATGCAGATATTTAATTATTATCAGTTATGATTTAACAATGTGCAGGGTCTGTCTAGCTTAACACGTGCAATGCATCATGCAGTTTGCCTTATGCAGTTTAATGCAATAACATATCAGTGAAATGGAGAGGATGGGAAGCTGAATAGACACTGAGCTGACTAAGTAACAGGAAACAGTGGAGGCATAATGTGTGGCGTTACAACACATGCAATATCTGAGGACAAAGAAAACGTAAACACATACCTGACGCTTTTTGCCATTGCTAGTGTTGGTTCCGTGTCCACAGACTCCACAATTGGTTTAACTGGCAAATATTAACTACAAGTTGTTTGTTCTGATATCACTTACACAAGAAAGGCGTTTGCGAGAGAAAAGAAAGATTAACATTATGAATTCCTGCACTAGCAAGAGTAGTGCGGGTACTAAAAAAGAAAAATACAGAAGAGTTGTCATTTCCACATCTCATCCGCTGTTTTGCTAGTGTACTGTTGTCTCCAAAAGTTCCGCTCATAACTCATAACATTATATCAGCTTGGGTAAAGTTGCATAGTCACTACAATGTGTTTGCTTAGTTAAACAGTTAGTTTTAACAAACTCTTGGCTTTAACTGCCCTGGATAATGTTATGAGTTACAGAAGGGAAGGAGAAGGCACGGAACTTTTGAAGTCAATAGTGCACCCGTGACCCATGGATGCTGCTGACCCTCAACAGCTGAAAGTTGGAAGTGGTAGTAACCAGGGTAACACACCGAACAAACGAAGGTGTGTCCTCCTGTGTTTCAGTGATGATTCGAAGCTTTGCCAGACTACTTACATAACAGTCAATATAAGCTTCTCATGTAGTCTGTTGGAGCTTAAAACCACCCTCGCAACACTGGACAATGTACGATAGATCTCTGTTCGATGTGAAACTCTGGCTACGAACTTCCTCCAGCCAGGGGCAGGGGTAGTCTATGACCAAACACAGTGGTCCGTATTCTAGGTGACACTGCAGACTTTATTCGCCTGTTTCTCTGCGATTTATCTTTCCTGTTAAAGTTTGATTTAACCTTTTATGTTATTTATATATTACGGGTATAGACATAGCTTGCATCAGTAACATAAAGAGGGTAAAAAGATGTATAATACTAAATAAATGACAGAAGATGTGTTAACCACGTCTTCTGTGCCATTGAGAATACGATCATAAGTCTCCCTGGTGTACTTCTGTCACCTGTCATTGTAGTCCTGAGAAGCAGACAATGCTGAAGGAGACGTTGCACAATTTTTAAGTCAAAGGAAGTGACGATAGTCTGGCATCAAGGGTCGTACTTATAAACTCTCCTCAGCTTAAGCTGTGTATAAAACTACTGGTGCGCGAGCGCGCACACACACACACACACACACACACACACACACACACACACACACACACACACACACACACATTATATATAACCGTATATAATGATAGAGTAAGAAGTAACGAATTGCAAAATCTAGCAGAATCACGAATGCTGGACAGAAATCATCAGGTGGGGGAAAAGATTTATTGAGAACAGTTAACAGGTAAGACTGAGTATCAGTACCGGTACTTGAATAAATATAGTCCTCCAGGTCATTAAAAGATATGGTGGGATAGTATGTACAAGAATATCACAAGCTTATGTATTAAAACTAGTATATAATATCACTGAATATGCAACAACAACAACAAGAGCAACACACAGTCACACCATCTTAATACCTGTTTTAGGCAGGGCGAAGCTACCTGGTACACCTGTTATTTTATTATAGTGGCCTGGGTCAGTCGGTCACACCTTTATCACATGCGTGTCTCCTCACCATCAACAGTAGGTGTTCTAAGCAGGGATTTTTGCAGGCAAGAGAACCCTCACTCTCGCAAGAAGGTTCAGTCCGACCTCAAGCATCTCACGAAAATGATTAAGAACAAAGCCATCGCTGTTTTTGCTCTATGTGTTTTACTACGTGGTGCCAGAAATTCATTTTAAGATTGTTTTTCTAGTACTAAAGACCAGTTGTACCCAGAAGTTATCGAAAAATGACTTACACTATGAAGAACAACTGGAAGAACATGAGTCATAAGTTGCTGAACGCTACAGACTGACACACTGATTACGGTTCTATGATGCACAGACGGTCTTTACTCGGGCAGCAACTAAGCTGTTGTTTTGGGGAAAGCACTTATATGACAGCTTCATCTAACTTAAGACAGTAATAGGAATTGGTTATCGTCAGCCACAAATGCGTGATTATGACGGTCTGTCGTTTACGATTGTCAAGGCATGTTCAGCAACACACACACGAAGAAAACCATCACCATTGTCTTATTTGTTAAGTCAACATCCTTAATGTGCATACAAGATTCTTATTTACATAATGTGAACAAAAAGATGCTAAATCAGAAGGATTGAATAAACATATACAGTACTACTTCAGAGTAGGTAACAATGAGTGTTTTATGAAACGTCAGGATGCTTGAGTAAGAGTGGTTTTTAGCATGGAGCGGTATCTTGCTTGACCTCTGCAAGATTCTTCTTACAAGAAGATATCCCTGCTTAAAACACCATAACGTCTACAAAATTATCGGATACAATAATGGTCGACCTCAGTCACTGCACTATCCTGTGATCTGCATAACAGAATTTGTACTTGTCTCTGTTCCATCAATAAGTCTTACAATCACTTCCATTTCCCACTGATTAGGTATGTCTGCGGAAGATATTCACCCTGTTTTGTGTACTATCACCAGAAAAAGTTCCCCAATGGTCCCCTGCCAGCTCTGTGTCCTGCCTTCATATTTCTCATTCCTCTCCGAACGTCTGAGATTGTCTTTCCTTCCCATACTCTTCTGTTTTTACTGCTGCCACACAAAACAGTTTCATATACAACCTTCAGTCGTCACACCCGACAAGCAAGCGTTGGTAAGCTTTTGATCGTGATAGTACTTTCCCTGTCTCACTCTCTCTTTTCATATTCCTCATCCTGCGTGTTCTGGCCAGTCAAAATCCTGACTGAACGCTGTATGAGGAACACGACTTGATCTTTACTGAAGGGGGTAAGTTGTCGCTTCAGTCGTTCGATCATTTCCTGGATTTTAGTCTTGTGTGGATCCTGTGTGAGATCAGCATGTAAAGGGAGACTGGCCAGGTCGGAGATGAATGTGAAGGCTGCTGTGATGGCGTCCGAGGATGGAAATTTGGAGGTGGAACAGTTATGGATATAAGTGGTGGAACGCGAGCTTAAGACTGGAGAAGAGGTTGTGGAATTTTGTGGCATGTCTGAAGTGGACTTGGAAATGTGCGTTGTATCAGACGTGGAACCAGAATTGGAGGAAGTTACGCCAGCAAGGAAACTAGAAATTTTTTTATCTGTGATTAGCTCATCAGAGTGGCTTACAAGGGAAGAGAGAATTTCCAGCCTACGCCGCCGTCTCCCAACCAACCCTGGGATAAAGAATGGAAATGCTATGGCGTTGGAAAAACCAAGAGCCACGAGGGCAGCGACGCCAAAAGAGCAGAGGTCGTCAGAGAGGCAGTTTTGTACGTTCATCTGTGACAGGACAGCAGCATCAGAAGCAACATCAGAATCAGAAACAGGAGAATCCAGACTCAAAGCATCATCGTTGCTAGGTCCGAATATGGAGTCATCAAAAGAGGGACGGTATGAGTATTGGGGGCTGAAGACACTGTTGTCAACCCCTGGATGCTGTAGGGGAAGGTCTCCAGCGGATGCTAGATCAAAGTAGTTTGGGTGGTGGCCAGAAAAAGGAAGAGAGGGCGGGAGTCCAACCAAATGAGGCAACTCTGCTTCTGCGGGTTTCCAGAAAGAGAACGGCCTGGTGACAGGGGAAGATGCAAATGAAGGAGAGTGCTGAATATTTGGATACGGTATGGCAGGGAGATGATGATAGCTGTGTGTCCCCATAGAGGACTGGCCAGGAGGCTTTACCAGACTGGATGAAGGTGGAGAGTCATAAAACACTTGTGGGTAGCGGGAAGGTTGTGTGTATTGGTAGGGTGAAGGGGCTGTGCTATATTTTACTTGGTAGGGTGAGGAAGTTATAGTGTACTGTACATTATATGGTGGAAGTGTTGGGTATCTGACTTCGTAGTATGAGAGTGTTGTGGTATCCTGTATTTGGTAAGGTAAGGGTGTTGTGGCGTATTTTGACTGGTAGGGTGGAGGTGGTGTGGTGTGGTGTATTTGGTAGGAAGAGAATGTTGTGGTGTACTTTACGTGGTAAGGTGAAGGTGGCTCTGGGTATTTTATTTGATACGGTGAAGGCGCTGTGGTGTGTTCTGAATTGTAGGGTGGGGGTAATGTAGTTGGAATACCGTAATAAGATGACGGTGACGCGTAATTGGTGTCTTGAGTTTGTGGTTGTGGTGCGTCGTTAGTGATCTGTGGAGTGAAATAGATGGGACTATGCTTGACCTTGGAGATGGAGGGTTGAGAGTTAGAATTGAACTTGGAGGGTTTAGGCGAGATGTTATGACTGACTTTGAGGGATGGTGGATGGATGCTGTGTGGCTGGAGGGACGGTGGTAGACTGGGGGGGCCTGGCTGAGCGAGGTAGTTTTCTCTGTCAACAAGCTTCTGCAGTGCTGCTGTGTCGAAGGGACTCTGGGTGTTGGCTGACTGAGCAAGATAATTTTCCCTGTCGATAATCTTCTGCAGTGTTGCTGTGTCGAGGAGAGTCTGAGTGTTAGCTGACTGAGCAAGATAATTTTCCCTGTCGATAATCTTCTGCAGTGTAGCTGTTTGGAGGTTGGGCTGAGTACTGGCTGACTGAGAGAGGGTGTTAGCTCTGTCAGCAATCCTCTGCAGTGTGGCTGTGTCGAGGCGGGGCGGAGTACCTATGGGGAGGGAAGGAGGGTACGATTCAGAAAAAGGTACCTGTAATTTTGTGAGACGCTGAGAAAGGCTATTATGTGGTGCAGAGTGGGTGGTGGATGTGGAAGTGAAGGAAGGGTGTTTCGAGCGAGACACTAGCTGGTTGAATGCCGGCTGAGAGCCATAGTTGCCTGAAAACGAGTTCTGAACAGCATGATGATTGTTGCTGAGAAAGCCCTGGTTGCCGAGGTGACCTGAGAATGTGCTGGTGCCAGTGAGGGAAGCAAGGTGTGCCTGAAGTCGCTCTCGGTGAAGGGTAGACGGGGATGGTATGTCCTTAATTACTTGTCTCAAATCCACAGGTTGCTGTCCTTTACTCAGTGCTCCGGACAGCAGAGGGTTAATCTTATGCAGGTTCTGGGGCAACAACTCCAGTATGGACCCTCCTGGTATCACATTTTCACCTGTTTGACTTTTACTTGGGTCGGACACATTTGACTCTGGAACTCTACTACCACTGGGCACATCTACACTGTTCCGATGAAACACCAAACCCACATCGTGCTGCAATGGATTCACATCTGTTTGTGACAGACTACTAAATGTGTCTTGGAGGGTTGGGTATCCAGAGCTCTCCAAATGATTAGCAAAGTTAGACAAGACCTGGAGGTGGGAGAGGTCTGACTCCTTCAAGGCTGTTCCCAAGGAAAGTGGCAAGTTACTGTTCGCTGGATTGCCCACACCTCCGTATATTCTGCTGGGAAGAGTGTTTAGTTTGGACAGGTCTTTAAAGGCATAATGGGTGTGGGGGTTCCTCAGGTCGCCAGTCAGTGAACTGACAACAGATTTTTGACTGCTTTTCTGCTGCTCTGAGGTAGCAGTTGACGTAAGTGTGGATGATGCAGGGGTGGTGGGTTGTTTCGTGAAGCAACAATTAAGTGAACTCGCCGGCGAGTGGCTGAAGTCTTCAGTAGTGGCTAGCTTTTGGTTGCTAATGGTCGAATGGACCGGTGAAGTGCTAGTACTGTGTTTATTTACCAAAGATGTCGGAAGGATAAGATGCACCACGGGCACGTCTTTCTCCTCTTCAGGCTCATAATATTTCAAGGTCCTGCCATATCGCCTGATAACGAACTCCAGGCTGTTGGGAAGTACGGATTTATTGGTTGCCAGTTCAGTCGTCGGCGGTGAATGTATTTGATTTGCAGTTTGTGGGGTTTGGTTGTACTTTTTAAAGGTATTCTTTAAGTTTGTATAGTCTGAATTATTTAGATTTTCACACTTCTCTTGGTCTAATGCAAAATATAATTCAAAGGTGTTAAGATTCGGTTGAATATTATTTGTCTTCCTTGAGCCCTGGTTTCCAGAGTGAGCCTCGGAAGTGTGACGCTTAGTGCGGTGTGGCCTGGAGGTGTGTGTGTCTGTCCAAGGCTTCAGGTTGACTCGGTCGTTTCCCATCGCTGAAGACACCAGAGAAAGAACCTTAGCTGGAACATCGTCAGGGTTCACCACGGCCCCGTTGACGAGGGACGAGTTAGTGAACATGCTCACTGGCACAGGATGCTCACCAACCTGTACAAGCTGACCTTCTACCAAGGTCCACAGTTTAATAAGAACTTGTTGATGGGTGTGGGGATGAGCGTTATGGCCGTCTTGCTGGCTATCAAAACTACTGTATTCAGTAGAACTATTATGGTCTCCCATGTGAGTGTCATTGTGAATGTGATGGTGGAAACTCTCGTGACTGTTTACTTTGTTTCCCGTGTCACTGACATGAAGTTGACCTGACGCAGCACCTGGAATCTGAAAACTGAAGTTATGAGCATCGTGTTGCTGGTTCGTTAATAGTGTGGTGTACTGAGTGTCAGGGATGAAATACCCTGCTTGTGTTGCTATTTCAGGCGATTCTGATACACGGTTTTGAATAGCAGTGGTAATATAAGTGGAGTTGGAAGGACTGAAAGCGGAGGCGACATCCTTAAGAGAATCAGTCAAAGTTCCGGGACCTACTGGACTTACAGAAAGGCCATAGGATATGCTGAGTGATGGAGGTACACTGGCCTCATTTTCTGTAAATGATGTGTTTCTGCTAACAGTCTGATCAGTCTGAGTGAGTGTGGGCTCAAAGGAAGACACGGAATGAAGTAGTGGCTGCTGTGTGTGAGGCATGAGGAAACTGGAAGGTTTGCGAGATGGCTGTAGGAAAGGAGAGAGGTCAAACGATGAAACATTACTCAGACCCTGTTCTGAAAAAGATGAAGATTGAAACGTGCCGGAAACAGAGTTATTATGATCAAGAAAAATAGCTGAGGTGACTTCCTTTGTCCCATCTCCATCAACGCCACCATCAATACACGGGAACTCGATATGTGTGTGTCCTCTTGTACAATTAATCAGTTTCTTGTCTGAGGAAGTCAAGTTGTAACGCTGAGGCATGTGTTTATTAAGGAAATTTTGGAAGCTCTGATCTGTGAAATTTGATGAGTTTAAGTGATACTGTGGAACTCTGAGTGATGATGAATGTAAGTGTGTGTTTTGGTTGCCAGACTCTGAAGCTTGATGAGGGTGAGAGTCTGTGCGCTCAAGATATTCTTCGTTACTTTCAGAACCTCCAAAGGTGTTTGAATTGGCTTTCTGCTTAACTTTGTAGTTGGAATGAAACGGCCGTAGTGGATTAAGAACTGTAAACGTGTTGATTTGAGATTCTGGAAGCTGACCCAGCTGACCCACTGCCCCTGGACGGCCCAGTACACCCCCTGTGTCCATAGGAGCAGAGTAAATGATTGGTGGGCGACGAGGTGGGGTGGTCGTGGAAGTCTGGCGGACATTATTCAGGTAGTTAACATCTAAGAATCCAAAACCTAAATCACCTGAATCAATGTAATCTTGGCTGTTATTGTCTGTGAGGGTCGTGTCTGAGTGAGGAATATATACAGGATTAAACGGCACGTTAGCATCATGTTTCCACTGGTTATTATAAACGTAAGTACCATGACTCAGTAGGTGCTGTAGCACTTGCAATGGCTGCTGAATAGCTGTCTTGGTGCCGGGAGACGCGCCTGCCGTGCTGTCATTCGGATTAACATTTCCTGATATGTTCTGAAATATGTGGCTCTGAGTGCCTGTCATGATGCCAAGAACCGATGAGCCAACTGCCTGGTGATCCGGAGTGGTGTTTGATGAGTTCTTAGGTTGGTCGTACAAGGAAGGTGTCTGTGCATTACTCCCTAATGTGTTATTTTCTCTTTCTGCGACGGGGTAGTGATAAATGTAGTAGTAGCTGTCATAATTTTCATCCCCATTCAAATGCCCACTGAAGAAATCACCATCTTGTACACTTAATTTAGATGAGTTTTGATCGAAGGTATTGTAATGATCATAATAATCAAGAACAGACTCATTCTTCGTTTGTGGGACAGAAGAGGAAGTGGGTGGTTCGAGTGTCGACAGAAAGTCAGTGTGGACAGCTGAGGAAGACGGAAGTGTGGTGGGGGAAAGAAAAGATGACGACGAAGGCTCTGTCGAAGAAGAATCTGACTGCAAACTGTCTCTTAGTGACAAATTGGGTAGAAAGGGAAGATGAGGAGAAGAAGGCTCATGCACAGTTGGTTTGTTTGTGGGCTCGATGGTATAGGGCCAAGTAATGACATCGAGACTGGCGAATTTTGGCGGAGGAGTACTGTTACCAGGGGAGTCGTAATAATAATAATAGAAGTAGTTGTCATCTTCTAAATTACCATAGAGGGCATAATACTCACTTAGGTCACTCTCATAGAAGTCGTAGTCGGTGTGGTCGTAGTCGTTACCTTCCTGACTCTGAGGACTGTTGCTACTGGCCGTGGTGAGGCTGATGTGGGCGCTGTTGATCTTCTCATTTCCTTCAGGCTGATAATTTGCCATCTCTCCCTGAAGCGGCAAATCTGGAGGTCGACTGACCTGATCTTGCATCTGGAAAACTAGTGGCTTGGAAGTAAGAGGTTTACTGATTTGTTCTTGTGTTTGATAAGCAAGTGGCCTGGAAGTAGTTGGGAGCGGCCTCAGTGCCCAGACAGAATTGGTGGTACCTACAGTGGTGGTGATCTGGTTGTATGCAGGTGTCGTCTGCTCCGGAGAGAGGTCTATCCCTGCTTTATCAGTTGGATGACTTGTGTGGTCTTCAGTGCTTTCCACCCAAACTGTGCCATTTCTTTTTTCAGCTTGATGATTGGCTACTTGAAGATTAATCTCAGATAATATCGTAAGAGGTTGATTTTCTGCCAGATAACCAACATCACCATTGTCAATTTTATCATTATTAACAGTGGAAACACTTAGTGTCTTTTCCTCCTGTTTTGTAATATCCTTGATAGCCTCTTGTATAAGCTTGTCGTCGAATTTCGTCACGGAGGTATTTGTGGTAGGTTTACGAGAAACTAAAGATCCTTGTAAATTACCACTATTTTTGTTGATTTCCTGATTAATGCCATGGGGACGGTCTTGGAGAGAGGATAATGTGTGAGGCTGAATGAGTGGTCTGAGATGAGAAGCTGATTGTTGTGATGCGGGTGGTACTCTAACTGTTGATGCAAAATTGTGTTGAATTACTATCGGCTGTGAAACAAACTGTGGTGTAGGTGTTGGTGAGACCCTGCCTGGTGTCCTTTGAAGAAACGAGGTAACTGTGGAAGGCCAGGATGGAGTAAATGAGGATGGAGGAATCGATGAAGAGTCTATTCCTGTAGTTTGTGGCCTGGCGACGGTGGGCTGCTGCAGCTGAGATGAAGTAGTTGTGTTGTAATGATCTGTTGGTACCTGCGATAAAATCTGTATCTCTGATGGTGTCTGGGTGTGGTCAAGTAACTCGTAAGTTGGTCTCCAGGTTGTCAAGGGTGTGCTGAAAGTAAGACTGAAAAAGTAGCCGGGTGGAGGACTGGATTGTACAGCAAATGCAGGTTGTACACGCTGAGGCTCGGGATCCCTATCGAAAGGATGTTGGGTTACTGAAAGTATATTTGTTTTAGGAGGGGATCCAGTGCTGAAGGTAGGAGGGATGGTTGATGGAAGTCTTGTTGCTGGAGGCCGCATTTTAATCGGAGGCGACTGAATTGCTGGAATCATTGCTGAGGAAGGCCAGTTTGAAGGAGACTTGGTCGTTAAAGGAGGCCCGGTAACTAGGGAAGGCCTTGTTCTGGGAGGAAGTTTAGTCTCTGGAGGAGGCCAAGTCGTTGGAGGAAATGTATCAGGTGGAGGTGTTGATCTTGTAGAAATTATCGTTGTTGGAGGAATCCTTGGGGTTGATGATTTAGTTACCAGAGACAACCAGGCTGGTGTTGAATTTGTTGTTGGAGGTTGGTAGCTGACTGGGGGAGGGTGGGTTTTTGGGCGAAGCATGGGCGCCTGAGGAACCCTAGTGGACGGAGAGATGTCTGTGTAGGGCGGGAACCAGGTGAGTAGCGTGGCCTCTGAGGTGGTGGTCAGCGTCACACCTGCGTCTGGTTTTTCTTTGTCTGGCGGTGATTCAGTTACTCCGGGACCAGTATGACCAGTGACGCGGTGACGGGTGACTGACGTTGGTTCCAGTATTGAGGGTCGATTGGTCTGAGGAACCCAGTTGTTTGCAGGTCCGTCAAGTGGAGTGGGTCTGTTGATATAGGGTCTGGGGATACCGGGTCTGGGGAAATCAGGTCTGTTGATATCGGGTTTGGGGAAATCAGGTCTGTTGATATCGGGTTTAGGGAAATCAGGTCTGTTGACAGCAGGTCTGGGAAAGTCAGGTCTGTTGATAGCAGGTCTGTTGATAGCAGGTCTGGGGATATCGGGCCTGGGAATATCGGTTCTGTTGATATCAAGTCTGGTGGTATCGGGTCTGGTGGTACTGGGTCTGGTGGTATAGGGTGTCAGTGTGGTCCATCTGGATGTAGGTCTTGGAGTTACAGGTCTAGTAGTTACAGGTCTCTTAGTTATAGGCCACGTGGTTATAGGTCTCGTAGTTATAGGTTTCGTAGTTATAGGTCTTGTAGGTTTAGGTCTCATTGTTATAGGTCTTGTTGTTACAGGTCTCGGAGTTATAGGCCAACTGGTTATAGGTCTCGTAGTTATAGGTCTCATAGTTATAGGCCACGTGGTTATGGGTCTCGTAGTTATAGGTCTTGTAGTTATTGGTCTCGTAGTTATGGGTCTCGTAGTTACAGGTCTCGTAGTTATAGGTCTCGCAGTTGTAGGCCACGTGGTTATGGGTCTCGTAGTTATAGGTCTAATAGTTATTGGTCTCGTAGTTATAGGTCTCGCTGTTATAGGTTTTGTAGTTGCAGGCCTTGTAGTTATAGGTCTCGTAGTTACAGGTCTCGTAGTTATAGGCCACGTCGTTATAGGTCTCGCTGTTATAGGTCTTGTAGTTGCAGGTCTCGTAGTTATAGGTCTTGAAGTCATGGGTCTCGCAGTGTCAGGCCTCGTGGTCAGGGAAGAGTTCTTAGCCGGGGTGACCTCCGGAATCCAGGTCACCAGCGCTACGTCCTCTCTCTCGTTTTCCTCCACAACACTCGCTGTGGTAGTTGTGGTAGCTGTGTGGGCGTGGGGCATGGAATTATGAGTGGCTGCTGTGGTAGAACTGGTGCTGGGATTCTTGTTAGGGCCGGCTGTGGTAGTTAGAGAAGGGAATGGCATGAGAGTTGCTTGAGATAGGGATGAAAGTGGGATCGTGTTTCCTGGGAGGGGGTAAACAGGATTCAGGGTGGGATTAGTGGCTGGTGGCTGGGGTGTCGATCCATTCTGTTTAGTGGTTTGTGGTGGTTTCCTGTTTGTGGGTCTTATTCTCGGTGGCTTTGTTTTTGCACTTGGTAATGTTGTGCTTGTAAACTGTGTGCTGCCAGTAATGTCTTCTCGATTCGGTGTTAAAGCTGTGAAAGAAGGTGTAAAAATGAGTGGCTGAGTTGGTATTTTGCCCCCTGAGAGACTCCCTATCTGCAACGTATTAGAACTTATACCAGCCTTTATAAATTGCGTCAACTGTGAAGAACCAGCGACAATGTGCGTACTACCTGTTGAAGGCCGTGTAGTGGCTCCTCCTGTCTTTGGTCTGTCAGTCGTGGAGGTTGGGTTGGAAGTGGATGAGGTAGATGTTGGAGGCTGTCTGTCGGTGTTTCCAGGCTTTTTTCCCGCCAGTTTGCTGTCCGCGATCTTCTGTCTTATGTCAACCTCGTCCGTCGGCACCCAGTTGAAGGCGGATGCAGTTTCCTTGTCACCAGTCATAAAAGTGAGGCTATTGAAGGGCACGTAAGGTTTGGCTCTGGGGTGGCGAGGAGTGTGTGTGTAGCTGCCTCTAGTCTCTGTGTCGTGCTGTGCCGTGTCATCGTGTGTCCAGGCGTCTGTCGTGATGGTGGTGGTGGTGACTTCTGTGTCAGTGGTCGTGTTCTGTAGTTCGTGGGCAATATTCTTTACCTCGACATTATTTTGAAGGAGTGACGACGAAGAGGAGGCGAGGCCAATGACGAAGTAGAGGAGAGGCACGATGGTGACGAAGTGCATTCCCCACCTTTGGGCCGCCATGTTGCCACACCTGAGATGATGAGTAATGTATGAACTCGTGGTTATAAATACTTATGCATATGTAAGCATACCAATACAATTTATAGATGATCTTAATAATAAGCATCGCGCTAGACACATGGTTATGTTTATGCTCCTGTCATCATAATGTAGGGGAGTCTTCTTCCTATATCCTATTCGCTTAAGGGAGACATCTGAATCAAGTCAAACGCCGCTCATGACTGGATGGACACAAACTGAATGAAAGATCGTAGGGAGTGTGGAGCGTTGCCATATGTAATAACACGTTTGTACAATCTAAAACTCTTCTATAGCCATATTATTTTTTACTTCTTTGTCTCGAAAAATATTCAAGGTTATAACTAGATCTTCAATTTAGCTGTAATTTTCGCATGTAATGAGAAATAAGAGGTATAGAATAACAAAAAAGCCGTAAATCAGAGACGTCTTATCAACGAGTCAGCAGCTTTCACAGGAACACACCGAGACTCATGGCAGGTGAATAAAGCATAGCATAAATTACAGGTAAAAAAAAAAAGCACACGTTGGCGACACTGGTACATTTGGGTTTGTACAGTACACTTTATTTTGCTTGCACGTGTTTCTGTATGTGCATAGTTCAGCAGACACTGGTGCGTCCAAGAGCAGGTCGCCCTCTTACTTCAGATCCACTGACAACCCCTTCACTACGAAGACGTGTTTGATTCGTTTCATTAAAAATATCATACATTATTTTTACAATTTTACTTTATTGCCACAAACTAATCCACATCACTGTTAGTCAAATTTATACACGAGTGAAACGGGAAATACACACACACACACACACACACACACACACACACACACACACACACACACATCATTTAATACGTCTTGCAAAACCCTGGTACCCATGTCTCACTAACAATGGGTTTGCACGAGGACATAAGTGGAAAAAAAAACACACACACACACACACACACTCAGAGCACATCGGTATTGACAAACTCGGAATGTCAGATGAGGGATCCCCCAGTGGATGACTATGCAAACATTCGTTAAATAATGTTTGTCAGGGATAGGAGTCTATTACATACTGTCCTACACGCATACAAACACAGAGAATCAACACCAGCAGTATAGGCGATGCATAAAATACATACTGTGCTTTGTGGGTCACCTATCTCGAACCAAAGGCAGTGTTTTTCCCAGCATTCATTCCAGTGGCAGTTAAACATTCTATCCATATGTGTGGGTCAGTTTTTGTAGGTATGATTATAGTAATACGTAATTCCATGCTTTACTATCTGCAGTTCTGAATATTTGCATGGATACAGGTATAGCCCAGAGGAAGGGAAGGAGCACTACATGGACAAGATATATAAGAGAAAATTTCAATGGCTATAGAGAAACAAAAGGTCCACAGCTTTCAAGGTAAAAGAATGGAGTTTAGTATGGAAACACAAGAAGGCTCAGGTATGTTGTAGGCTTCCCAATCTGCACTCGGGGGTTTGTACAGCGGGCGCAACCTCCTTCCTCGGCTTCTAACGTGCACGACGCAGGCTAAGTAGATCATGGACAATATAGGAGCAACGTGCAACAGAAATCTTGCTTCTTAAGGTGTAGACTACGACACAGTTTCACTATCACTGGTGTTGTCACATTAATTTTATCACCACTTCCTGCTAACCATAAGAATATAGAACTCACTCTGAAACACATATTAGCGAATCAGTGAAAGATGTTACCTCCCTAGTTCGAATACGACTATTGCACGGTGATCCTTGTGTGTATGAGTAAAGGAAATGCGTTTGTGTGTGTGTGTGTGTGTGTGTGTGTGTGTGTGTGTGTGTGTGTGTGTGTGTGTGTCTATAATGGGTCCCTGTGTGTGTGTGTCTATAATGGGTCCCTGT